>JAECUM010047520.1:0-17821 GCA_016617855.1 Megalonaias nervosa
GGGACGTTCGTGTCTGTTTTCTTGTCCTAAACGTTTCGTAAATATTTTGTATTATTTCGCCCTTTAAACCTGCTTAACACTGCAATTATTATCCTTATACGTGCTATATAGTTGAGTTATGTTTTGAAGTTGCATCATCTGTGATCAAAGAAGCAATCTTGAAATGGTAGGAATAGATAGACAGATATATAGATAGATGTTTCGTGCAGATTAATTCCTGCTCCTAAAATGATTAATACGGAAGACATTACGGTACAAACTACAAAGGTCTATTTCGTCTAATACAAGATTTATATAATAGCCACTGTTGATGCTCTCTGAGATGACGGGCTCAAAGGTGTATGTGTTGCCTACACCTTGTCTACGTCTACATCTTCATCAGAATCGCTATCTCTGTCAGCATCAATTGTTATGGATATTGATGACCACTGTTGATGCTCCCTCAACTGACGGTCTCAGTGGTGCATCTGTTGACTGCACCGCCTCTACATCTTCCTCTTCATCAGAATCATTATCTCTGTCAGCATCAATTGTTACGGATGGCGTCGCTACTGCTGATGCTCCCTCAATGGACGGGCTCATTGGTGAATGTGTTGCCTGCACTGTCTCTACATCTTCATTTCCATCGGAACCATTTTCTCCATCAACATCACTTTTTGCTGATGGTGGTGCCACTGTTGATGCTCCCTCAACGGACGGGCTCATTGTTGCATATGTTGACTCCACTGCCTGTACCTCTTCCTCTTCATCAGAATCATTATCTCTGTCGGCATCAATTGTTAAGGATGGCGTCGCCACTGTTGATGCTCCCAAAACGGACGGGCTCATTGGTGCATCTGTTGCCTGCACTGACTCTACGTCTTCATTTCCATCAGAATCACTTGTTACAGATGGTGATACCACTGTTGATGCTCTATCAGATGACGGGCTCATTGGTGCATATGTTGCCAGTACCTCCTCTACATCTTCCTCTTCATCAGAATCGCTGTCTCTGTCAGCATCAATTGTTACGGACGGGGATGTTCATTCAGAGGAGAGGATTAATGATGCATCTGTTGTTTGTGTAGCTTCTTCCTTGTCAGATTAAGAATCAGTGGGTAGTGGGCTGCCATAGGTCACTGCATTAGTTCCTTCAGAAACAGATACAAAATAATCACGTCATAACTTATCAAAGACTTGAAAAGAATTAACTAGAGATTCAATGAATGTGGTTTGTTTCGGTCATCTTTCATTTGTTTGTTTACTTACTAGAGTCTTTCCTATTCTTAGAAAATGAAGTGCGATATATAGCAAAGTTTAGACGATATTAAATAAATTTTAATAGAACAGATGCAAGCGCTTTGTTGAAGATATTGTAACCTATAAAGTTCCACTAAACTTATAAAGAATACTAGTGTTTCATTAGGTACACCTTTAGTATCGAATTTTGACATTAAGATCGAGCTCAAACAACAAGAAGCATGTTTACTACTATCGTTATATTGCTGGATTTGATTCCCAAGATGTTCAGGATACATTATTTTCTAATTATAACCGATGAGTCCGATATTAGTTGTCATTTGTATGAGACCACTCTGTCAGTTGATGAATGATATTGACTGAATTGCACATAAAAAAAAAAAACAGACTAAGATTTCCAAAACCAGTTAACTGTCCTGCACTTTATATTTCTTTATTGCAAAATTTATTATACATGTTTATCTCTAATTTCATCGAGAAGAAAGCGCTTTGAGAAGCATGTATTATATCTTGGATCATGATTTTAAACCGATGACAAGTTCATACAATACATAGGTTATCATAGTTTATACAGCACAAATGTGAACATATACGTTTTTTTTGTTAGTTGGATTTAAGACAGCACTTCTGTTCTAACGCACGCTCCGACACATGTCATACAGTTTCTTACAATTTGTAATATTCCATCTAACGCACATAGTTATAGTAATTAAGAATATATTTTACTAATGCGATTATTTGTTCCCTTTCCTGCGAATTGACCTTGGTTCATAATATTCATTTACGCCACACGGTAAATTGATAATTACTTTGGCAATAGATAGCGAAGTCGAACTTCAGATGAATATAGTAGATATTTTATTTAGATTTAGCAAGGTTTAACATGAAGATTAATAATTCGATATCAAGTGATAGCTATTTGGAAATGATTGGACAGAAAATAGTGTGCAACTGAGTGTGTGATCATGCGTCAATTCAAGACAAATGAAATGGTAGTATATAGGAATTTACATAATAGTCTAATATAATCGGCCTAAGACATTGTCATAAAATCATGGTTGAATATTAATTATCTTTACCCCGCACGCGTAGGATACTGGCGCATACTTTATTCTGCATTGGTCATACGTACTGTAAAGGTCTCCATAAAATAATTTGCTCTAATTCGATACTTGTTTATCTGGGTGACGATTGTTGATTGTTGTCAGGCAGCTGGCATGTCCCCTGCGTAACATACGACAAATAAAACTTGGCACAAAGTACTCAGTACTATGTTATCTTCCAATTATATTTATTTATTTTATTTATTATTTTTGCATGACTGGTGACGTTCGCGGTTCCTGCTTCGGATTACAATGACCATGACTACTAAGTGTTGATCGAAAGGAATACGATTGAGGTAAAACTGCCATAATGTATTTATAGTTGTTTGGAACATTCGTCATAGCCTTTCTCTGCAGACTTTCAGTTTTGAGAGTATCAGGTGCTTTGGAACAAAAACGTTTGAACTGCTGATTGGAAATGTGATCCCAAGTCAAGATACGAAGGTTAAGAGGAAAGGCTTGAAATGTTGACAGTAATAATGTTGGAAACATAGTGGGCACTGACATGACTCGCATACTTTGTCAATGTTTTTAACATTCCAGATCAGCCCATGGTATAATAAAAAATCCCCTACCCAAGCAAAAATTGTTTGATGAATATGTTGGTCCTCCACTTATACTTGTCCCCATCCCTTTGTACTCCTTACCTCCCACTTGCATGGTTGTTTGGATAGTAGCTACATTACTGGCTACAGCCAATGATAGTCCATAATGATTGGAAATAGATACGTATTCGTGAATGCAGTTGTATTGAAATGATTTTACCAGCAGCATCCGAGGCACCAATTGCTACTGATATAGATTCGGGAACAATTCCTATTGGTGTAAATATGATGGTTGCCATGGTCAGACTTGCAGCAACACCAAGGGCATGGGTTACTGTCGCGGCGAGTCACGAGTAACGCAGGTCTCTGTGTAATATCATTGGTTACAATTCTTTTTTTACGTCGGCCACATTAAGAGTACATCATTGTTATTAGATTAATAGTGTCTGTCAAGGACTATTATTGCTATGTGGACTTTCTTTCTTCAGGAGCATCAGGCAAATGCAATTCTAACCAAGTAGTATTTTTCTTTGTGCAATTGCGATGCAGTCCAAGAAAAATATCTTTCAAGGAAATATTTAAATTTCCGGCGATTGTGCTTTATTAGTTCCTGCCATTATGTACATAAAAACATAACCATTCCTCCATTAAATATTTTTCTGAAACGATTGTTCTCGTCTTCGTCCAAAACCTGTTACACGAGCATGTGCGCCCTTGCCGAATAACAGTTGAGATTTTTCTCTTCTTAGCTGAAACATGATCAACAGGAAATGCAACCCGGGCTGGATTTGTCAGTGAATCTTATTTATTCGTTACAGAAACGACCGCTCAGTGTTTTCATTCCCGTCTGAGTAGTCTGCGACCAAAAGGTTTCAAGTGTAATTGCTACCATTCTAAGCTGACATCCAGTAGGTATTGGTACATAAGAGTGGTACCAAATGTAGATTTCTAGTTGGCTCTTAAGATTATATTTCAGGGTATACGCGGGTTTGTTAATACCAATCAGGCACAGATATTCTTTGAGACGTGGTGCAAAGTCATTGTTAGCATCTGTTCTCAACCGATCCAACATCCTGTTGGCAAATTCCGCACCCTCGTCGACTTGGTACGAATCCATCACATATGTCTAATGGCGGAATTAATCTTAAACACAAGCACCAAAAATGGTAAAATGTCCTCATGAAAACGAAGAATTCTTGAAGCTGAGTTTCATTTTGACGACTGATATTATGAATATTGTATTAATGAACCATTCTGCACTTTTGTCGGGATTATTATGAGTCGATCAGGTTGGTTCTTTATGAAAGACGCTAATGGGTCACACCCATTATAATAACCATATACGACAAATAAATACAATCCAGACTCCCGTATTGTTAAGACTCGAGATTTACGTTTTTTTTCCAAACCCATACATGAATAAAAAAAATTCAACCATTTATTTTCTCCTCAACTTCTTTGGTCAGACGGTTTCTGTCTGGTGTAGATGAAGTTACTATGGGTGGTGAAGGCACCTCAGCAATATTTATATCCACATATTGCTTCTTTGCAGCAGCGATGCCTCGGCTGGATTTCGGATCAGCTGATTCAATATCCAATTATAATAATTTCTAAATTCATTTCATCTCCATATCTTGCTACGTTCGATATTGTATTTTTGACTACGTAGTCTTTGATAACAACAAAAGTCATACCCTTGAGCTGAATTTTTTTTTTCTTAAAATTATTGGATTCAAGTGTTTATTTTCTCTGGAAATACAAAGTGCTTTGATAAAACTCTTAAATAAAGACATTCACTGGAATTTATACTGAATTCAAACCTGGAATTATACTACTATGATTCAACTAAAGACTGTTGACACCTCTGCACTCTATAAACTATAACAGATACGACATCGCCTTCAGGTCTGGATTTCTTCAGGACTTGTACTGAATTTTATTCAGTATTTTAAATTATCAGGATTTGTGTCTGTAATTCTTGGACTATTTTTTGGATTTAATTCGCAATACCGTAAGTTCCAGTTTCTGATTTTCACTTTGAATTGTAGGCAAATCAAATATTTGTTAAATTTTACAAAGTTTGTCGTCTTTCACTCTTTTCTGTTACTTATTTTAAGAGCGTAAGACTCATAACAGAAAATTGGAGGCTAGTCGGGGATACGAATTTCTATAAAACCTATCAGAAAATTTTGTTTTGAAAGTTTGTTTCACATTATTTTGGAATTTTCTAAATCACAGGTATTATTTCGCATTTTAGAAATCTTTAGTGAAATAAACAAGCATTTTGCAATGTCATCTAAAGTGGAGATCTTTATTTCAAATCTTACCCAGGAGCAGAAAGAATTCTTGAAGAAAGATGAATTGCTTCAGCTTGCCAGAAAATATGATCTTTCTGAGGCAAGAGCTTCTTTAACAAAGCAAAATATAAAAAATATTTTGGTCCAATATTTAGTGGAGAAGAGTGTTTTTTATAAATGTGATTCTGATTTGATTAGTAAGTCAGTATCAGATTCTAACATAAAAGTTAAGGAATTAAAATTAAAAGATGGAATTGGAGTTAAGAATGCTTGAGCTTCAGAGAGAGAAAGAGGAAAATCAAATACAAACGCAATTAGATAAAGAGGAAAGAGAGAGGAAAATGCAATTGCAGAAAGAGTAGATAGAGCGACAAATGCAGTTACCTAAAGAAGATAAACAAATGCTATTGAATAAAGAGGAAAGAGAGAAACAAATGCAAATGCAAAAAGAAAAGGAAGAGAATTGCAGAGAGAAAAAGAAAGGAAGAAAGGGCATATCAGTTTATATTAAACGAATTAGAGCTGGCAAGAGAAAAGTACATCCCCAATTTACATACGAATTCTCGTTTTGATGTTACTAAGAATATTAGGTTAGTTCCCCCTTTTAGAGAAAACGATGTATATAAATATTTTCCTCATTTTGAAAACAAATGCTGAAATTTCGAAATGACCAAGAGAGCATTGGACTCTATAATTACTAAGTGCACTTCCTGGCGAAGCCCAACATATCTATACTTTCTTGTCAGTACAGCAAAATGCTGACTATAATCTGGTTAAAGAATGCATCTTAAAGGGTTACGAGTTAGTCCCTGAGGCTTACCGGCAAATGTTCATGAACTATAAAAAGACGCTGGACAAACTCATGTCGAATTTGCAAGAGAAATAGAGCAGTTATTTAATAGCTGGTGCTACAAGAAAAGAATGAACTAAAACAGTTTTTACTTGAATATGAGCACCTATTTCCAGATGTTCCTACTAGAACAAAGTAAATCTACCATGACGTTGAAATTGTAAATTCCACACCTGTGAAATAAGAAATGAAGTATTTGCTGGAGAATGATTTCATAAAGCCGAGTAAAAGTGATTGCAGTTCAGCCTGTATATTTTGTTCGAAACCAGATAAGATTTCAGCATGTGCACTGATTATAGAAAGGTGAACAGTGTGACTAAAACAGATTAATTTCCATTACCAAGAATTGATGATTACTTTGATGAAATTGGAAATGCAAAGTGTTACCAAATCTGACTCTCTGAAATGATTTTGGCAAATTCCACCGACGGAAAGGGCAAAGGAAATTTCGGTATTCGTGACTCCAGATGGACTTTATCAATATAAAGTGATGCCATTTGGGATGAAATGTTTGCCTTGTACTGTACATCAGGTCTCAATAATTGTGATGTTTACATCGATGATGTCATCATCTACAACGACATCTGGAAAAAATAATTTAGCTACAGACTCACTGATGCAAATTTGACAATTAATTTATCTAAACGTGAATTTTGCCGTACTTGTGTAACATGTCTAGGACATATTGTGGGACATGGACAAGTAAACCGATAGATGTTAAGGTCAAGGCTATCTCTGAATTCCCTGTGCCTATCAGTAAAATGCAACAAATGCAATTTTTAGTTATCTGGATGCTATCCGAATTTTTTTTCCAATATTTCCATAATTGCTGAACCCCTGACAAATTTATTGAGCAAGAAAGCCATATTTCATTGGTCTAAAAAATGTCAAGAGACGTTTCATAAGTTAAAGGCCATACTTAAGAGTGCACCAGTTCTTACAGCTCCAAATTTAAACTGTCTGTTGATGTGAGCGACCTTGGGGTTAGAGCAATACTGATTCTAGAAGACAAAAATGGTAATGATCATCAAGTGTGCTTTTTTATAAGAAATTAAATAAGTACCAGAGAAATTATTCCACAATCGAGAAGGAATGTTTGGCTTTGATGGTGGGATTACAACACTTTGAAATCAACATTACTTCAGATCCTTAGTGATCACAATCCCCTACTTTCACCGGCAAGATGAGAAACAAAAATCAGAGATCACTTAGGCGGAGTGTAATGTTGCAGGAATATAATATTGACATCAAGGGCATCAAGGGAAAACAAATTAATGGCAGATGCACTTTCACGTGTATAGAAAAATAATCTTTTCTGTATCTACAGAAACAAATGCTACCGCAGTGGCTGTAACAATTACAGAGGGATCTCACTCCTGAGCATCGTTGGCATAATGAACGCCCGCATCCTCTTTAAAAGGCTGCAGCTGCTGGCGGACCGTGTATACCCGGAATCGCAGCGCGGCTTCAGAGCAGGCAGGTCGACAACAGACATGGTCTTATCCCTCCGACAACTCCAAGAGAAGAATATAGAGCAAGGTCAGCCACTCTACATGATGTTCATCGGCCTCACCATGGCCTTTGACCTAGTCAGCAGGAAGGGCCTATTTGAACTCTCATGAAGATCGGCTGCCCCCAAAACTCCGCAGCATGATAATCTCCTTCCATGCCGATATGAAGGGAACAGTCCTGTATGATGGATCCTCCTGAGACTCATTCCCCATCAAAAGCGGCGTGAAGCAGGGCTGTGTGTTGGCGCCGACCCTTCTCGGGATCTTCTTTTTCCTGCTCCTATCCTACTCCTTCGACTCGTGCACTAATGGCTTATATCTGCACACCAGGTCCGACGGGAGTTTGTTCAACCTGGCACGACTGCGCTTGAAGACCAAAGTGAGGTCGGTGCTCATCAGGGAAATGCTCTTTGCTGACGATGCGGTTCAAGTGACCCACACCGAGGATGCCCTCCAGAAACTGGAAGACTTTTTCACTGATGCCTGTAAGCAGTTCGGGCTCACCATCAGCCTGAAAAAGACAAACGTCAGCGCACAAGATGACACCACTGACCCCTGAATCAAAACCGTAGGTGACACCTTGGAAGCAGTCAACAACTTTACTTATCTGGGATCAACCATCAGCAACTCTCTCGCTCGATGTGGAGCTTGACAGAAGGCTTGAAAAGGCAAACCCCATTATGGCCCGACTAACGAAGATGGTGTGGGGAAAACAACGTGCTGACAGAGCACACGAAGGTCCAAGTTTAACAGGCCTGCGTTCTCAGCAACCTCCTATATGGAAGTGAGACCTGGAGAACCTATAAGAGGGAAGAGCGCCGGCTCAACTCCTTCCAAATACGGTGCCTAAAACATATCCTGAAAGTCAGCTGGCAAGACCGCGTCCCACACAGTGACATCATGCCGCGTGCAAGTATCCCCAGCATGTACTCCCTGCTGAGCAAACGCCATCTTCAATGGCTGGGACACGTCCGACGCATGGGGGATGGAAGGCTGCCAAAGGACATCTTATATGGACAGCTGGCCGCTGACACCAGAAGAGTCTGGCGCCCCTCACTCCATTTCAAAGATGTGTGCAAGAGGGGCATGAAAGTATGCGACATTTCACCTGACTGCTGGGAAGTGCAGGCCGAGGACCGGGGCACCTGGGGACTGACGGTTCGCAAGGGCATAGCAGTCGTTGATGTGAGGAGAGGCCAGCTGGCAGCAGAGAAACATTAGAGAAAGAAGAGTGCGGCAGCAACCCCAGCAACCCAGACTTCCCAGTACGTCTGCGCCAACTGCAATAGGGACTGTCGCTCGCGCATCGGCCTGCACAGCCACAGCAGAGGATGCCAAAATCCCAGAGAGAGACGAAACTGCAAGGTCGCTACTCGCACGGTCTCCAGAGACTGAGCCGTCAATGATGATGACTTTATGTCATTCATAAGATTTCAAATTATCTTTTTCCCCATGTATTTTTGGCTTATAGTAACAAGAAAGATTTATTGTGTAAATCTTTATTTTTCTTTATGAGGAGAAGTGTTATGTATATTTAATTTAATTGTTCCTTTTTTAGTTTACGAACATTTTTTATTTCATTAAATGCAACTGTAATGTAAAATTGTATGCTGGACTTGACCTTGTCTAAAACTGACTTCATTTCTGCTTGACCTGATATACCTCTTCATATTTTCTTTTATGTAAACAACTAATACATAGCTAAGTTATACTTTCTGTGTATGGGCTTAATATCAGGATCATTATTAATGGAAGATGTAAATATGTTTTATTGGGTCAAGGTTTTAGAGTTACCTAAGTGACTTATCCATGATCCAGGTTATGGTTTTGATTTTGTAAACATCAGAATCGTTCTAGAAGGTTATTTTCCATTAGGTAATGGGTTGTTTTTTGTTATAGAAAATGCTAATTGTCGCCTGAGGTCAAGTAGGCAACTAGATAATCTTGTAATTGTGAGGACTTGGTCATTCGTGCTTTAACAACTAGCTCTTTCAAGTTGTTTTATGTTGTGACCAGTTGTGCTGAATTTTATTTGCTTCAAATTATTGAATTCAGGTGTTCATTTCTCTGGAAATGTAAAGTGCTTTGATAAAACTCTTGGATAACGACATTCACTTGAATTTCATCTAAATTCAAACCTGGAATAATACTCCTGTGATTCGACAAAAGACTGTTGACATATTAACATTCTATAAGCTATAACAGACACGTCATCGCATTCAGTTTTGGATTTGTTTCGGGACTTGTACTGAGTTTTATTCAGGATTCTAAATTATTAGGACTTGTGTCTGTAATTCTTGGATTATGTTTGGATTTAATTCGGAATGCCGTAAGTTCTTCTTTCTCATTCTAGGGAAAGAAATTATTTGTTAAATTTTACAAAGCTTGTTGTCTTGTACTCTTTTATGTTACTTATTTTAAGAGCATAGACTCGTAACTCATGGTAAAATCATCAAGCGCGAGAGTTGTAGGCGACCGCTCACGTGTACATAACGCTTTAGCAACAAGATGTCCACACATTTTATAACGGCAGAGTCGAATAGAACAGTAATTGTCTTCAAGCGCCCTGGGCTAAATAATCAACAAGTAGTGATGCAAACCCCAACGATGATACATTCACAAGTCGTTGAGGGGTTACCACACATGCAATTAATGGCTTCCAGAGTCTGTTGAATAATTAACGTTAACGATATGAGTTTACGGCTAGAGTGTGATCATAGTTATAAGTTCGATCCGTATAAAAACACCTCAGAAACGCTTGACTAACTTTACGATCGCGAGTAATTCAGGATTCTTTATCTACGCAACTTTGTGCGAGTCGAAACTGGTAGTTGACGACATCTGACTAACTGTATTCTGCGATAGTTCCGGGTATTTAAATACCGTTTGCATTGTTTTTACTGCAAGATATGCTGTCTAGAGACAAATCGTTTATTGTTCGAAAAATATCCTTTGTCAAAGTCTTCCAGCATGCGGTTCCGACTGCTCCTAACGCCGCTGTCATAGCAATCGCTGCAGCTGTAGCAGCTAGAAATGGAACTATTCAACCAGTTTGTTTTGCATTTGCGTCGCATCTTACTTGGATGATTTTAATATCACCCAAGTGTTCGTTTCTATTTGGTCGCATGAAGCTAATTAGTTTGCGTTCAGGTCAACCAGACAGGGACAATTCAAGTTAATTTTTCCAAACAACGTTTCAAAATTACACCGCAATCGTTTCATGCTGCGCTCTTTATTTTCTCAAGTTGTTTTGTGTCAAGACCAAGATTAACATTAAGATCTGACATTTTTATTACTCATAATGTTTAATTACGACAACTACAATTGCGGACTTTCCACAGGCGGGTCAATGACCCTCATTCGATCACCTGCACCCTTGAACAATAACATCTTATCAGCAGGAATCACAACATAAATCAGTAACTACCAGAGACGGGCTGGGCAGCTGTGGCATCATCATCATCGGGGACTTCAGTTTCACGTCCCTTAAAGTTGTGCTAGACCAGAAACTGTTTGTACAGGTCCAGGTGTTCCAAGTGAAAAGTAAAGATTCATGTAACACAGCAAACTCATGTTGAAGCATCTGCAGACAACTGTCAAGGATTTTATCCCAGCCCATGAATGACCACAGCTTCTGTAATACACGTGCGAAAAGATTATGCTACCTGTACATCATGCCAAATTGGTTCGCATTGTGCTCTGTAATCATTTATTCGCAGTGAAACTTCAGACTCATAGCTTGTCAAATATATTTGATTAACATGCATTCGAACGCGCTCCCAAATTAGAGTTTGAAAAGCTATAAATACATGTCTTAGTGTGTTGATGTCTTATTGGGTATTTATTGAACACAATACCTGTTTAATGTTGCCTTCATAAAAGTACGTGGTGAGCACTATAAAGTGTAGCATTGCCGTTATTTTCTGGCTATAATGTGGTTGTGTGCTTGACTGGGAGGAATCGTACACGAAAACAGCATTGAGGTTCCATGAAGCCGACCTTCCCAGTGTGAGAATCCAAGGTTGTAATTTCATTAATGACAGTAACAGATGTGGTGCCATCGTTTTGCCACTTAGCTATGTTGTTTTCAATAATATATTGGAACTGATCAGATGGAATGTATCAGTCTCTGCGAAACATGATAGATGGGACTGAAGATATTTTGTATAATCGCTGCTATATCTGGCTAGTCCGAGAATTATCGTGCCTACCTCAACATTTCTTAAGCATGCCTCAATTTCCTTCTCAGCAATGACATAACGTGCGCTGCTAAACAAAATCGCGACATCGTTGTTGACAAATATAATTATTGGAGTAATTAATATTTTTGGCTTGTATCAGTTTTCCATAATTTTTACAAAAAAATCACACCGAAGGAAAACCGGGACGTATGTTGCATTTTCAATATATTCCTACCATGGGAGTGGGTTCGTTTGCGAGGTACAAATAATCTTTCTTGGTGCAATATATCTTCAAAGGCGCATCAATTTCAAACGCGAGATCAGATACTTATTCAAATGTTGGCATTGTCTATACATTATCGATCTTGTCCGATGGCTCTATGGCGGCATCACCATTGGCGCCCACAAACGTAATCCGCTTTCCGTTGCCGTTGTTGAGCAGCTTCATTGATGAGTTTCCCGACTGGCATGGGTATTGTTTCTGTGGAAATGTTATCGATCTGATTCTACCCGCGGTGCTTGAGTCACCAATTGTCGTCTTCGATCTCGAATCGATTGAACCGTTTGCAATGAAATATTATTCAACCGATTCGCATGAACATTTTTGATATCATCGGTTCACATTGCGGCTTTTTTGCGACTGATGCAGCGAGTTAAGATAATGCATCAAGAACAGTTTTCTATCCTTTAAACAATACCTACACATCATCAAGACCATTTCCGTAATATGTTATGTAAACGTGTTTGCTTACTTTGACAAAACATTTTGGCATCACGTAAGATTTTCATTGTACAAAACATCAAGTCGATCTCTGCTGTAAAGGTTTAATATCAAAGTTTCTCCAAGAACATTTACCAAATGCCTGCTCTGATCCACAGGGATGAAACGAAGATGTGTCTGCTGGCCGTTGTGTTATTTAAGAAACTCAGGCGCCGCGGGAGTAATTAATGTCAAATCACCTGATTCCATAGTTTGGGAAATACCAGGCATGATGTAACACTGAGCAGCTACGCTTACTGATATTCCGGTTTCTTGACTTGCACTGATAGTGTCATTTGTTAGCTTGATCTGAACCCCCGATGTAATTATGGCAGGTTGGAATACATATTATTTCAAGTTTCAAGCCCGCGGACATGATTTCTAGTCAGTCAATAACTGTTCTAACTGACGAACGTACGATGTTAACTGCTTTCTTATTATCTGCTATGAGTCATGAAAACCCATATTGCAAATCAAACGCATATTCAAACACTTAACGGTCTAGCCGATATAGGTCATATATGTGTTCGTTCTGGAGTAATAAAGTTAATATCCTTGGAAATGTCCAGTTCCTTCAGCCGTAGACTCTCAGGGTATTAAAGTCTTTGTCGTCGGAGTTGTCGCTGCTGTATTCAAAACAGCGAAGTAGACACTCTGCTGAAAACACATCCCTGTATACAATTATTATGGGCCCGGTTCACGGCTGCACATACAACTTGATTCTAGTAACCTATAGAGTGCGTCGATTCTGCATGATACCGAGATGATCTCGCATACCAAGCTCCAAGTTGTATACGTTCACTTAAAAGTACTGTTTTAGCCCTAATCCATAAACTGAAAAGCTTTATACCTACACTAGGAGATAAAAAAATCACTAAATGGATCATCCATGGAGGTTTGAAGTCTAAGAGTCTAATTGGTGGTCAAATATATTGATATAATAAACAAACGTGGATGAGAAACTTACGGTTATTAAAAGCGTGAAAACGTCGCTAAAAAGAGAGCACGTGCTGAAAATGTTACCCATGGGATTGACCGAGCACGGTTGGCCAAACAATCTTTGTGGTAGTTTTATCTGTTAGCGGCAGGAAAAATTATCTGCGGCTGGTTTGATGTGAGAACCATTAAAATGGTGACTGTAGTTCACGGTCGATCCAATTTATTTCTTGGTGCCGTTGCTGTTTTGTTGACAAAACATAAAGTACTTGTTTATGTTGGGCATGCTGACATACATCGAGGACAGGCTTTTGTGAAACTATTTAAATGTACACTTGCTGAGCGATTATTCATAAATCACTACGTGCAAGAAGTATTGATGAAGCCTCGGACCCAGAGTACATGGTCTCAGATCACACAGCAATCTCATATCAGCACTGAATAATGAAATAACATACTCGATTTGTCAAAACCTGCAGAGGAGATTCAGCAGAGGACCAATTTTCAGAAACATCTGTATTAATCTCACTCGGAAACAATTCTGTTCGGTATATGCATGCACCGAGTTAAAGGCTAGGAGGTGGGTAACGTCATGGTACTTTGATGTATTTACAATCGAGGATCGGATCGATATTCCAGGACAGCAAACACGTTATCATTTCGTGCCTGCTAGACCAGCAACACCACCATGCTTAAGTATTTGTGCGGGAAGTCTTGTGCGGTTACATGTTTACAACCATAGTCTATTCTAATGCGCTAGCGCATCACAGGTATGTTGATTCCCACTTGATTGGTTTGTGTATGCGTACTTGGTGATTTCATCAGGAAATATCCATCGCTTGGTGTCAAGCGGTAACAAACTCATAGTGGCGCCGCAGCGTTAAGCACCCATACAATGTTTTCTTGACCCTATCGAACTTATTGTGTATGCGTAATGGCATCGCTCACGCGAACATTCCGCATGCATATCATTCTTGAGATCCTTCGCGACGAAAACCCCCTTAAAACTCCAAATGTCATTTTGATGTTCTTATCACTCTGCGGTACCAGAACTATCGAGTAAATTTTAAGACGAAGTTCCACGTACTCTTTGATTCGCGTTCACGATGAACACTCTGCAATTTATCAACAATCTATATGTTTGCATTTCTGAACAGTAAATATTATTTTACATAATCGATGGTGTACGAAAGATATATGACAGATGTCACATCTGCATAGACATCGTAAAAGGTGATAAGCATAAGAAGTGATCACGACCACGTGGAGCTTCTCGATATGATCCTGAAAAAAAGGTTTTGATCTTGGTATAGTAAAACTCGTACATAAAACGCTTCGGAAAATCCAAAATAAACAACGACTTTAGATTAGTTTTCGTATTCCCCCCCCCCCCCCCCCCCGTAAAGCAGCTTGCATGACTCAGATGCCAGATCAGCAACATGCCTGCGAAGTTTAGTCTACTCTCTGTCCCGAACAAAGTCAACAAAGATACTTTTGCGGAGGCTGTCCGTTAATTTCCCAAAACAGGGTTGAGTATGAGTTTCATTGAGTCTCATTAAAAAGGTCTTCTCAAACTCATTCGAGGTCTTTGCAAGCAGATCCTTTATCATTTGCATTCACGGCACCATCGAGTAACACATGTAAAATCCATGCACCATATATATTCTTTGTATACATGCATACCAAATCACAAATCTAACTGCAAATTACATACTTGTACCTCTCAGTCGTTTTCAGTCCGAAGATTCAGCATCATATTGGTGCATTCGGTAAACTTGCGTCCACAATCCCAAACCGATATGGGTACAATCACTCTCGTGATGTCAGCAGTGCTTCTGGTGCAATATGAAACACATCTGAATACGTCAGATGAACGTGAGTTATTGTTGGCTATAATTATGTTTTCGAGCGAGGACAGATGTCGGATGCATTTCGTTGCAATTTCATTCGATTTAATGGCTTCAACCGAATCCTAACCACATTAAGACATTTGTTTTCTCAGTTTCTCCGTCACATCTGACGAAATTGAAGCAGTGGGACTTGTTCATCTACTTGCTTTACCGCGACTGAACGTAGATTGTGCAAACAGAGCTGCGTATCCCCTTTAGGAATGCTCATACATTTAAAGTCCGCGGAACTAACACAGGAAATTTTCATTATCAGTTGCACAGCGGTAAATTTCAGGATATTCATACTGGATTCCGGTATGATTGTACACTACGACTTTTCGCTCATTCTGCCGAAGTCAAGCTGATGTTGCGTGGTAAATATATGCATGGACGATTCGTTGTACTTGCTACGTAGGTTAAGCAATTGGTAGGTGTTCTTTATCCATATGTAATGAGATCGCGAATCTGAACCATTCGTACTGCATACAAACAGCAGATCAACCCGAGTCCACCCGTGCAATCATTTTCATTTTCTATGTCGAGATAGTGCAAAATCATAATATATTTGTTCCAATCATACACGTTAACGGCAATTTTTGGTTCGAGTTCTTCATACATTCGAGTACGACCTTACTAACCTGAACCTGAAATTCTGTATTACCAAAATTCATCAAGGTATCATTGCTATTGTATCTGCTGGTCCCAATTGTCGCTCCCTGGTTGTAACGTGAACGCGCTCTGGAGCACCCATTCAAAACACCGATTATCGTCATTTCGGACAATTATGACTAAAATGGTAATTGTTCATATAATATTTTCATACAATTTCTGACAGTCAATATAAAATATAACTAAACAAAGAAGATAATATCAGCAGAATATTGTATACACTGTATAGTGGTGATTTAATAATCATATTCTTGTAATAGTATTTAAGTCGCAAAGAGACGTAAAATCCACAAATGTAGTAAAGTCATAATCATTAATAATGTAGTGGCCAGACTGCGGTACCAATCGCAAAATCATTTTCTTGAAGAAATGGTAAAGTAATTGGATTTCACAAGAAAGTAATAGTTGTGTTCTTCCCTAGTTTTAATAGATATTGTAATTGGAATATGCGCCATTTGTATATAGCTCTCCATTTTAATGATTTCTTAGATTTTCGTGATTACTTGTTTGATTATGGGAAGTCGGTGTTGTGGAAATGGTCCTCGGCCCGACTAATCAGCCAATTGCTAGGGGCAAACGTCACAGTGTGCAGTCATGATGAGATTTCATGGTGGCATGGTTTAATTTCATCTTGAGTTCAGGTCAGAACCACGTTAGTATCCCTGGACTAAGTAGACTCTTTTAAGATGTAATCAAGTGGGTTGATTGTGTGACTCATGTGCAGTATATGTGATGGGGACTGGAAAATTGTACAATGGGATAATTGAGAAGGGACTTTTCTGTTATCTGGAGAGGCCTTTTATTGTTGCTATGATGATAAATATGGTGTAGAGTTACAGGCGAAATGAGGCCTGAAATCATGATTAGACTGACCTATGATAGGTTATGGAAAATAGTTCCCTGTATTTGATGTTTGAATTGCATATTTTCACGGCGTAAAATACTGGCCTACGTTACGGAAATGTAATAAAGAGAAACCATGCAGTTATGAGGTTAACCGGCAATTGGGCAGTTGTGGAGTAAATGTGTAGTTGTGGCATTTTTTGTCATGCATTGATTAGATGAAAATTATTTATAGTCCGGACGCATTGGAATTTCCAGTAAATAACGATTGTTGCTGAGAAGTCCTCCGAAATCAGGAGAAAACAAGCGCAGGACTGAATTCGCTCGGTAAAGAGTCCCCATTGGCGTAATACAATACATCATTTTACAATAGCCGCCTTTGCTCTGCAAAATCCTTTTTACTAGCGTTAAAAGTTTTTGTACTGCCTAACTTTTATCCATACCACATACACTAGCAAGAGACAATCCGGGTAAAAGTAGTAAAGTCATGTGATATAAAATGTGTTGACCTAACAGCTACCGAAGTCCAAAACATATCTTATGACAGTACTGCATAAGTTAAATTGTTAAAGCAAACAAATATATAAATTGCCGTCTTAAGAATACTCTTTTGCATGAAAAAGCTTTCAAATACTCATTTACCTAAAAGTTATAAGAAGTACCTGTTGAGTCGATCTATGTGCTTCAATATGTATCCAGCTGTACATTTTGAAAAGATCCAATCAAGGTCCTGGGAGTTATTGTATTGACGTGACATAATGTATTTGCTGTACATGGAGCAGTTGTTGTTCTCTCCATCGTGTAAGGCCCCTAGACTGAAATACAATAACTGTTTAAACATGCATTCTCAATCTGTAGTATATGCTAGCATTTTAATAGATGTAACACGAGAAAATATGAAAAAACGTACACATCTTTGCGAAGTATTGTGCCTCTATATTTTCTATGCAAATGGTATATTTTTTTTATTTTTTTTTTTTTGTTTTTTTTTAAAACTA
>JAECUM010047521.1:0-25424 GCA_016617855.1 Megalonaias nervosa
ATCCCAAGCAAGATACAATAGCTAACAATTGAATGATGGAAGATGAAGCCACAGGGACAGAATTTTCAGAATCATAAAATTATGTCCTATAGGTATCATATAAATTTTATCTCCTTTTATTCTATAGGCCAGTCATTGCACATAATGGAGTCTGAATAGAAGTGTCTTTACCCAGAAGGTCTGTTTAGTTTATACTTGTCTGGCATTTAGAATGTTGGCTATTCAACGGACATTTAAAAAGAATATTACTGCACAGATTAAAAATATTATTATTATTGTACAACTCAGAATTAGGATTTTGTTTCACTAACCTATCGGATCACTATAATGTTTAACCTAGCCTGCCTCGGGTTCACTGATCTTGTGAATATCAATCAGAAGCCTGTTCAGCTTCTAATTCAACATTTTATATTCATTAAGATTAACTCAAAAAAATAAAAACTTCCGCCAACAAGACTTAACAAAAGCTGAAAGTTGTTGTTCAAACTTTTTCAAGATGCCATTGTTCAAAGATGCCACAAATTTCCTGAACATCTGTGGAACCAACCGTCAGTTTTTATTTGATGTATCCCTCTGAAATTATGTGTAAGCAGCATATATTTGTGATTCCAGAACTTTCAGAGTGGATAAAGGTGCACAAAATCACATCCTTTCCTGGGTAATCATTCAGTCACTTGTAATTATCTGCCCAACATTTCTAGTAAATGCTTAGTCTTTTCTCTTGATAGCATTTATGATGATGATGTCTCTTATCATCATCTAATTTCTGCCATGGTTGTGGTGGCTATGCACCTTGCAAATCCTTTCACATGAAAACAATTGTTACATCACAATACAGTGGATAAAAGAGGAGAGTTAATGTTTTATTGATATTAAGAACACACACATATGTCACAGCTATAGGTCTGACCAGTCTTCGATGATACCTTTCAAATTATACAATTTAAAAAAGGACCAGGCTTTTGGACCTTCAATAACTCATTGCTAAAAAATAAAGTATGTATAGAAAAGGTAAAGAAAAATTAAAAGAAACAAATTTACTGTACTGTATGCTACTACTACTACTGTTAATACTGCTATTACTGATATTAATAGTAACAACATCAACAATAAGAGCAATAATAATAATATGGTTATATAGATGATCAGTTATTCTTCGAAATTCTTCATTTTAGAAATCTATGTCACAATTAAACATTCTTTTTATAGAAAAGGAAAAGAAAAAGAATTATTGACTGAGTTTGAACATTTTGAAAATGTATTAAAAACAAATTTTAATACATTTGGTTTATAAGTACTTGAACGTTTGAAACTTTGGCTTGAAGAAATAAGAAAATGTAAAAGGGATGATTGTTCAATCAAAAAGTAAATGGATCGAATAAGAAAGAAAATGACAAAATGTTTGTGTAGCTTGAAAGAAAGCCATTATTTGAACAAAACAATAGTGATAGATGAATTAGGGCAAATAAACACTGATCACTTTAAAGTTTGAATGAAGTAAAAAAGTTCTGTGGTACATTATTTAGTAAACAAGATAATAAGTCAATTAAAACCAGACGGTATGCTGAGAAGATTTGAGGTTCCTAACTTTGACAAACAACGAATCAAAACAATTACAGGGTGAAATAATTCTTTCGGAAGCTTCAAAATGCCTAAAGAACACGAGAAATGGTAAAAGTTCAGGAATTCACTATTGAATTTTGTAAATTCTTCTGGAAAGATTTAGGACAGTTTTGATAAAATTCAGTAAATCATGGATTCATAAAAGGGATTTTAACTGTGATACAGAGGGAGGGAATTATCACATTAGTTCCAAAGGAAAATAAATGTAGAGAAGATTTCAAAAATTGGAGACCTATTACCTTGTTAAATATTTCTTATAAAATAACCTCATCAGTTATAGCTATCAGAATAAACAAATATTTATCAAACTTAATACATGAAAATCAAAAAGGCATTATGAAAGGTAGGTGTATGGGAGAGGTGGTCAGACTGATATTTGATACTATATGCTTTCCAGAAGAGAATAATATGAATGGTATAATTTTACAGGTTGATTTTGAAGGAGCTTTTCACTCTTTTTCTTGGGGGTTTATACAGAAAGTGCATTTTTATTTAATTTTGGTGAAAAACGAATTATTCGATAATGCAAAAGTGTGTGTGCCTCAAAATGGATTTTCGTCGCAGTTTATTTTTGTTTGTTTGTTTTGGGGTTTTTTAAATATTGGACGTAGTTGTCGTCAAGGTGATCCCCTCTCTTCTTATTTGTTTTATTAGTAGCTGAAATATTAGGAAGTATGGTTTGAACCATATTGATATTAAAGGCATATTCATAAATGGATATGAAAATAAACTGGCACAATATATAAACGACATGTCGTTCCTATTAGATTGATCAGAGAATTTATTGTATGCCTCAGAAGAAACGTTAGAAACATTTGTATCAATGCCGGGGCTAAAAGTTAATATCAAAACATAAGTTATAAAAATAGAGGCATTAAATAATTCACTGACACAGATATTATAAATTTAGGATTTGATTGGGTTTCAGATTTTTGTCACCTAGGAGTTGAGTATATGAATGCGGGCAGGTGTGCACATATATGCATATGTATGTATGTATAGATAAATGTGTATGTATGCGTATATGAATGTTTTTGTACATGAGCATGACTGTTTATGCATGCTTTCATACTCATTTTTATATAAATACTAATATTTGCATAAATATTGATGTATTATCTTGAAATTATTAACGCAAAATATTTCATTTTCTATTCACAAGTCTGTCACTCTCTTCTTTATCACCCTCTTTCCTTTTATTTTCCTCTTGTTTGTATTATGGTTTAAATAATGAATCTATCTCTGTGTCAATTAAAAAAAAAAAACAATTTTTACTTGTCTGAAATGTCAGTCTTGTTCCTATGTTAGATGTATGGATTGTGAAATCTGTAGAAAAAGCAAACTAAATTGTGTCAAACATTTATTCCTACAGAGGGTTTAATTTTGTTTAGATTTGCTTACTTGGTAAGATAAAATATATGCCTTATATTCCCTACAATATAGTAAGATCATAGAATCAGTACATTCCATCAGCAAGAATTGAAAGGAATTTACTGGAATCCAGACATTCCCTATCTTCTTCTCGTAAAAACACAACTAAGTCTCTGTCCCTGAGTCTGTTCATGTTTAACCAAGTTTAACACCGTTCTTCTCCTTGAGCGCACACACCATTTTTATATCTGTTATGAGAAAATGGTTTTCCATATTGGGCCCGAGTGTATACCGTGTTAAAGATTGTTGTATTTTATTATTTTTTATTTCATTCTCGTTCAGTGTTTAAATGGCTTTCCCAAGTAGAGTGTGAGCAAGCCTGTCTTCAGGGATATTCTACGAATGCTGGCTATTGCCATGCATATACTTTACTGCAGGGGATTTATGAGATCCAGAAGTTTCATCCTTCCACTATCACGTGAATTTCCTTTTACGAATCTTCTTCGTGACCTTCCTTGAAAAATGTAATGAGTTCATTTTATCCAAGATAGAAACGATTGTCTCGTTTGAGCGCTACTTCTAGTAATGTAATCATAGCATATATTTTTTTGTTTACATGTGAAAGCAGAATGTTCCTTAATTAGTATAAACATCCTAAGTTTCATCAGTGTATAATCAGTAAAAAAAACTAATTTCTAATTACTGTCATGCCAAAATGTGCCGCAGTCAAAATGATTGTATAAAATAGATGAGCATGCTAATTTAGGTCTCTAACTATTGTGTTTATCAAGCGAATATAGTGGTAAACTTGTAAAAGTTCAGGAAGCAATTTCCTGATTCAAAATCAAATTGTGCATTCGTCTGACACTGGACGAACAATTTAATGCTCGTACCAACTACCAACAGTTTTAGACCACACAATGAGTAGGTGTAAATGTCATACAACTTATTTATCAAATTGCCTTAGGTAGTGAGGACGAACAATTGCACATTTGTATTAAAAATGATTCATGAATATTTGTTTGACATTGGAGTATTTCTTCCGATAACACTACAAGTTGATGGCAAACTTGGTAATCTTTTTTTACCCTTACATACAACTCAATCTGTTTTGTTTGGTCTCTGCAAACAAAACTTAACGACAGTTGCATATGATTATTTTAGTAAGTGTATTAAATTCGGATCTCAAAAATAGCTAACGCTAATCTGAGTTTCATAAAGGCTGGGATTTAAAAATAGGTTAGTATGGCAGCCTTTAAACGAGAGAATATGTTCATTAGTCTATTTAGTATTTACTGCTCCCGGAAATTTTAGAAAAAATGCCTCAAGGTGGATCACATATCTTCCTTTCCACAACTGAGTGCCAACAATCTTGATTGAAGTGTGGCCTAATCACGACTCAACTGGTTGTTATTGAAAGGTGTGGATAATGTTACCAATTAATATTTTTAAGCTAATTCCCGCAATATATCCTTTATTGCTTTTGAGTTATTAAACAGTAGTTTACCTAAATTTACAAGGATCCTTGCCACGTGAAAAATGTTTTTTTGTTTAATGAAATCACGCATCAATAAGTGTAAATAACTCCGATTCATCCAGATGCATGCTCTTAAAATAATGTTTCTGAGAAATCATGCATTAATGATTGTAAATAACTCCGGTAAATCCAGATATACGCTCTTACAATCTTGTCTCTGAGAAATATGCAAGGTGTCAGTGTGACAAACAGATTAGTAGCAGACGTAGCGGTAGTTATTGCAAAATAAAATAAAGAGAGTGCAAAAATTCCGGAGCATAAAATATGACTCTGATACTTCTTTAACATACATTCAATCAAATTAAGAACATATTGATCAGTTGTAATAGAGAATTTATTCTGAGAAAATGAGAACCTCAATCAAAGATTGGTAAAACTGAAACTAAATGTCATCCTATATTGTACCAGTTTGGTGGGGAAAGGTAATTTAATGTTAAAATGTCCAAGTTTAACATTGTCGGCCACTACCAGGAGAGAAAGGGATTGAACATTTTAGACTGGTGTGGGGAGATCATGAACTTTGACATTGTTGAACGGATATAAGAATGGAAATTTAATGTTGGCATTACTGACAAAAACCTAACTTGACTGACCAGAAGCAACACCTATTGATCATCATCCCACGCCTACTGGCCTCCACGTCTTACTGACCATGAGTCATATGAAATAACAACCACTCATTCTTAATAATTAACAGTCACTGATCAGCATCCTCATCTATTGATCAACACCTAGATTTAATGATCAACACCCCACACCTACTGTTCTATACAGACCAACACATAATAGCAAACAATTACACCTTCTGACCAATACCCACACTAACTGACCAAGTGTTTAATACAGCATATCTACTCATCTGTGCCTGATCGTACTGACTAGCACTCACACGTACTAAACGCTTTCACACCCAATTGCCAACATTTATGGTGACGCTCTACAGTTTAGTATTTTGCATAGGGTTAGAATTTTAAAGAAAACTAATTTCCCCGGGTTTCCTCACTGGCTATACTGGCTATTTAAAAAAGACCTTCCATATCTTAGGTATTGTTCCAAGAACCTTTAATTCCCTTTATTTTGGTGTATGATTGATGGGTGTAATATGGGTTATAGAGTATACAGGTTGGCCTTACTCCAGATATGCACGTTTCAAAAAAGTGCTAGTTCCACTTGGTCATTTTCACTTCCTGAACTTCAGAGGTAAATTGTAAAAAAGGAGCCGTTAACTTTAGTATACATTTTATATATTTGGTACTTCATTCATTGCACTTTCTGACGCTGGTATTGTCTAATCTGGCAAAATTCATTTTCCCTATTTAATAGCTGCTAACGATAGTGTACTTTAGACAAATTCCTGCTGATTTTTGGAGCACAATATAGCAGTCATTTTAGTTAGCAGTGGTGCTAAGATCATTTATAATTTCCAAAAGTACAATATCCAAAGAAATGTCAGCCATATTACATCAAAGTAGCATAGAGGTATGCCAACATTCTCTCCACTGTGCATGTTTTAAATGCAAACAATTTCACCTTACATACATCACTCTCTCAAAAGTACATAATAACTGGCGAGCGCCCCCTATACCAACAAACATAGCTTGCATAGATAAAATGAAAGTTAAGAAAGACAATTACTCTATATTACCATCTACTTTTACAAACCAAACAGACGATGAGAAGATATATAATAATCGCTGACTTGTAAGTCTATGTCACACCCCAGACCATTTCACAATCCTATTATGCCATGCCATCACATTGCCAGGCTTGTCTGTAACTTTTCAATCAGTAGCTGTCAATTTTTAACATTGAATCCTTCTACATTTTCCATAACAAACCAAAAATATTTCTAGACCAATGTACCATAACTTCTTTTGTTTTTGGTAGCATATTGTGTTTGAGAACCAATCTGATCGGCCCGGATGACTTATGTGGTGTTATCCATGGACATGGCAGTGTACTGAAATTGCTTAGGCACTAAATAAACTACCGATTTATATTGCAAGACTCTAAATTAAATCACACAAGCCGTCTTTGTTGACATGCTGTAAATAATCATTTCATACATCAGGTACACATTTATTAGTTAATGTCTATTAGTATGTCGCTCGATACGTGTCAGCATCTGGTTTCTCTGTCACGAACTTCATCAGTACTATATTTTAGGTTAGCTGTATATTTCGACTTTGAGATACATTTTTATCTGACTTTGCCTAATTTGCGCAATATGTGCACCACGATTGAACTCAAGTAAAAGAAAAGGACAAACCCTGCAGCTATATGAGGTTATCCGAATAATTTACTGCAGAATATAGGTCCAGGAACCCAATAAATGTCCCACTGCTACTGAGCATGATACATGTTTCTGGATATTTTTAATGAAACATGTATATTGTTCTATTTAAATAATACACTTATCATCACTTCCCATTCGTGGGCTGCGATGTGGACCATCACTCTGGTCCATGCCTGTTGATTTTTCCGCAATAAATATTTCATGTTTATTTTTTGATTCCCTAGTTTATGTTCATATTTGCCACGTTTTAAACTTATATTGTTTTCTTAAATTATGTAGCTGATTGGTTCATTGGTATTTAGATTTAAAGGAGTTTTCTTGAAAAAAGTAAAACACCTCCCTTGTTGCAAAGTAACGTCATTTCTGAACTCTTTACCACTTTCGTAATTTTTACTGTCATTCTCCTTCTGTCTAGAGTTTCCTCTCCTCTCACGTTTGTATTGCTGTTCTGATATTCTGAACCCACTGATCTTTAATTTGTGTGTAGTTTCATTTTTACATTTCCGTTATTGGCTTGTTTTCTGTGTGATATTGTACAGTTTATTTCTGGGCCAATTTCACTTCTTCAGTATTATTAATTAGTGGTGCAGTGATCTCTCCAACATTTCTTTCAATTCATCTCACCTCATGTTTAAGTTTAAGCGTTTACACATTTCAGTAATCAACTTGAACACGTGCTACATCTCTAATTGGCTGCCTGCTGCCTATTAAGGCCAATGCATCAGCCTCAATGACAGTCATCCTACCTTGTTCCCTAATGAATATACAAAATCTGAAAACGTAATTTAATGTGACAAATTGTGTCAATCCAATCCTGCGGCTTTCTTAAGTCACCTATATTTATATGATCAGGCTATGAAAGTGGAGTGACTTTACAAAAGGGGGGTGGGTAGGTGGAGTGCATGTTGTGCATAAGAGCAACTTTAATCTTCTAAACTTCGATTCTGGAGCACGTCTGGTATATAATGAAAAGAAAATTTTGTTTTTGTACGTTAATACCCGATATATTTCATCTTCTGGTACCAAACACAACATATTGTACCTCACGGCTTCGCCACCCGTTACAATATCATGGTTGTGGTACCACACGATGATATATATCCGATATTAACGTAGGAAAAGAAAATATTCTCTATCTGTTTTCAAGAAATAAATGAATAGGTACTTTATGTTATATCAGAATAACATCGTCCCAATTTCATTGCTGCAAAAAATTATATTCCGTAAAAACAATCCGGATTTTAGACCTTCATAGATATGAGCAAGGAAGAATCCAGCATTTCTAAATGTATGCACAAATACAATGCTAAATTAAATTAAAATACAATTTCAATCACGTAGACAAAAGATCAATTATAATATTCCCTTGTTTTAGATAGTTTTTGACTGGACTTGGTGTTCCAGGATGTGTCATTCTGCAGCCTCTACTTTTATTCCTGGTAGGTAAAATATTATCGAGATCAAGTCTCCTGTTTCATTTCAATACAACACATGCAGTTCATTTTAATATCTTCAGCTGAACAACTTTCGTGTCATATCCCATATCAGCATAGGATATGAGACCATGTCTTGTATCCTTATTTTGTTAATATGATATACACATACCGTTAACAGGTAAAGCTATTCTGCCATTTACAGTGTGTTCGGATGATGACGTCGCTCTAGATCTGTTTCGAAGAAAATGAATTGTTTTCTGTTCTTAACAGAAAAACACACATGCATGTATGCATTAGTTTTAGTATAAAAATATTACTTCAATTTCACATGAACGTCATTAAAACCATTATTTTATCTTGATCTTTTCCAACTGCAAATGAACAATTCCTGATCCACTTATTTCTTAGATGGAATTAAAACTGTTTATAAGTTTAAAACTGTTTATAAGTTTATAATAATATTAACTGCTCTTAACCTGTATAATATCCCTTCATAAATGAAAGAAATATTCAATCTATGACAACTTTCCATGTCACTCAAACAAAGACAGGACTGGGACAGAGAAGTAAAACAGTTTAAGATGCACAAGTTAGATTGGCACTAAAACAGTGATCGTGTTAAGCAAAGGTTTTAAACAAGTGAGAGAGGCAATATATTGTTTTATAATTTTATTTGATGTATTTCCCGTACATAAATATGAATTAAATTTCATGTATTGCTTCCAAACCTCTCATTAGGAGACAACCCAGTAAACACAGTAAGGATATATTCAATATCATGGCTTATTTTGAAGTTAACAAAATGGACCTAAATTCTTAAAATCCTAATTATAGATTACATATAAATCAATAAGTATCACAATAACAATACAAACATATTATCGGTTTCTATATCTCCCGGGAAATGACCTCAGAATTAAATTATTGTTTAGTTGCTTTATTTTTGTTGGTTTTGTTTTGGGTTTGTATTTTTCTTTTCTTGTTTTTTTCTTTTTGTCTGTTTTTTAAATTTATTTTTTGGTTTTTGTGACATCGTTTACTGCAGGAAGCATACAATAGGTTCAATGCATCACTATTGTGGTGGTAATACACTGATAAACAAAAATGAAAGCAAAGTAAAGCAAAATACCCAAAATAATTTTCTACCTGGCGATATAAGTAGGCAAAGACAAGGTGAGCAAATAGCATAATCTGTGTCTCAATTTTTGTCAAAATGATTAACAGACAGAAGAAAGGAAGGCAATGACATTAATTTTTTAAAAACAATGAGATTCAGCGCTGTCAATAAGAAGGATGATGCTTTTTATCCGCAGTCCAAGGTGCACCTGAAACGGGAGGCAGATTTCAGAGAACGCCAAAACTAACGGCTGATTATCTCCCATAGTGGAGCACATTGCTGTCACCGACTTGTGTGCACGTTTTGTCAGTAACGACAGCCTAGAAATGTAAACGTTTTGAAACGTAGAGTAAAACACCAGTTTGATCTTTTGGCCTCGTACTATCCCAGTGACCTGGTGATACACTCTGTTCTCCCGTATGCTCCAGCATTTGCATATTTTGTGCTGAATAACATTAACCTCGATTTTAATGTTTGTCTCGTTTAATATTAACGATGTAACTTGATTTTATTCAAAATAGTTGATTATCATGTATACGTGACAGAAATGTCCTTGGTAAAGGAAGTAAATCATTTAGTAGTCATAATTTCTTCATATAGTTTAGAGTGAGGAAAACTGAACTCGATGAAGGGTCCTGTCCTAATGTAGCTTGTGACACTGACAGCACATTTTAGAACAACACATTTGGAGCAAAAATTGTAAAAACAAATATAACAGTTTTATCAAGTAGATCTGCCGTGCAAGGAAAATCAGGTATACAAATTCCTACATACAATGAATGCTAATGGTTATTCTAAGAAACCAGCTCATGTCACAGGATTTGTGAGTGGACTTAAGTTACAATTTGCGACAGTTAACTAATCCTTCAAAATTAGTCGATAATGTCAACGCCATTCTGATATCATGCATATTTTCGAAACTTGGTGAATTGGAGAATTACATATATTTTTCGATATGGCTATTATGAACACTCATATCCTAAAACACCAGGCTGTAATCCTTTATTTTCAGCTTCAAGAAGGAACAATTTTAGAAGACAGTCAAACACATCATCATTAATCCAAACAAAGAAAACTTGACTAAATATAACTGTCAATAATTTAAATTCTCCATTTAATTAAAACCAAAATAATCATTTATGCTGGGAATAGCCTCGTCTTCTTTTGTAATAATCACTTCACCTTGTTTTAAATAACCATTACCAACTTATGAAGGCATAGCAAATATGTCCTATGTTTTGATGAAACAGAAGACAGCTTATTCCTTTTTAGCGGTTACATTATTTTGTACTACATTTTAAGTGCATCAGGAGATGTGAACCATAAAGAAAAATTATTATCTTGATTTGTACAATTCATGTAATTTTTTAGTGCATGTGAAAGATAGATAAGTATAAAGGCCAGGAGGAAGAAACTGCCCCAAACTTAATTATACGAGTTGCTCGAAATCCATTCTATGCTATCTATTTCTTGGCCTCACATCTGCAGAAATAACCGGAACGAAACGTACATTTAGTACGCCACCCCTGACACGTAGAACACTGAAATAGAAACAGAAAAAGTGTAGAAATACAGTGAATTAACAGGGCATAAGCAAAGCTCAGGTTGAATTATGTTATAGCGTATGACTATTCAAGTTTCCATTTACATAAGCCAACTCAATAAACACTGTAAATTGTATCAATTCTGCCTTCCATCATTCATATTTCACGCACTATATATCGCAGAAACACACACACACACCTCTCTCTCTTTATATATATATATATATATATATATATATATATATATATATATATATATAGATATATAGATAGATAGATAGATAGATAAACTATATCAACCGGATCCTCAAACCAATTTCTGCTTACAAAATAATAGCTTTAAAATAGAGTGCACGTTGGTTATTGCATATTATTTTCATTTCTGTGCATTAGTTCTAAAAAGACACGAATTTTACGATGGATTTAGTTAGTTTCACCCGAGAAATCTTACTAGTAGAGAGAGAGAGGTTTCCGCGAATGTTTAGAGTTATTCCACCATAAGAAGCAAACGTTACAATTTTTAATGCAATTGATTTTGATATGTATGTATGTATGTATGTATGTATGTATGTATGTATGTATGTATGACAGAATGGATGGATGAATTATTAAATGAATAGATGAAAGGACTGCAAGACACATTAAGATTTATCATATACTTCATGATTCGTGTAACACGAAGTTAGATTTATATCGATGAGTTTGATCCGATTGCATTCTTCTTAACAGAGGTGATGAGTTTAATACGATCTCTGAATCATACTACTCAGCGTGGTCCGATTGTATTCTTATTAACAGAGACGATTCGTTCAATAAGAGCACTGAGTCACACTGCCTAGTTCGGTCCGATTGCGTTCTTATTAACAGAGGTGATTCCTGTACTACAAACTACTCAGTTTGGTCCTACCGCATTCTTATTAACATAGATGAGTCGTTCAATACGAACTTTGAGTCACACTGCTTAGTTCGGTCTGATTGGATTCTTATTAACAGTGGTGACTCCTGTAATACGCAGTGCTCAATTTAGTCCGATTACATTCTTATTACCAGAGGTGTTTACAGTAATAAGAACTTTGAGTCATGCTGATCATCTTGGTCCTATTGCATTCTTATTGCCAGAGTTGTTTCCAGTAATAAGAACTTTGAGTCATGTTGATCATTTAGGTCCAATTACATTCTTATTACCAGAGATGTTTCCAGTAATAAGAAGTTTGAGTCTTACTAATCATTTTGGTCCTATTGCATTCTTATTACCAGAGGTGGTTCCTGTAAATAAGAAACTTTGAGTCATACTGATCATTCCTATCAAAAGAGGAGAAGTAATACAATATGCCCTGTGCACCCTGGTTTCCTTTCGTGTGATTTTATCTTTTAATTGGAGATAGTACTATAAATATGATACTTTGGCTTGACGAATATCAATTTATAGCAAATATATATGATTTCATACCATTACAATAAAACTTTAAATAATTTAAAAGAGGCATATTTGAACAGGATTATCGTCCATTTACTGCCCCGGAATGTGCGCAAAGTCGTTTGATAGTGCATGAAGTGAACGAATCGTTAGGCAACTTGAATCCTTGTACAGGTCATCGTGATAGCTATATTCAAAATATTTTCGCTCTCAAAAGGACACTTATCTGAAAATGTCATTAGCTTTCCATTCTAGTTTAGGTTACATTAATTTTGTCGTAATTAAGTAGAACGCTAAAATATCCATGCGCGATAGAAATTTATCTAAAATGAATCATTGTCAAATATGTAATGACATTGGATTACATGTAATTACATAGATAATGTATCATTTATGGCTAGAGTCACCATATTTTATCCAATGAATTTAAGCAACAGAGATATTTGTATATATATGGTGATTTTGTACAATATGAGTTTACTAGTACACATGAGTTTCAATAATTATGCCTGAATATGTGAAATAATAACTGTAATAAAGGTATTATTTAAGTGCAATGATGCCTCACAAGATTTAAAGGTGGTTAAATAAGTAACTTTGAGCTTCTCCAATGCCAAATGTTTCCAAATCTACTATGTGGATATTTATCCTAAATATACATATCCTGATGCAGGAGTATTGATGGGGTTTCTTTTTTATCCTCAAACCTCTAGGTTTTATTTCGACGCACATGAAATTTTTCTCCATTCCTATTTGTGCATATTCTAATATGAGAAAACAACATCACATGTGCATATATTTCATTGTTTTTCATCTGATCAGCTTATTGGAAGGAATTTACTCTACTTAGCACTTAACTCAAACTTCACCTTTATGTTCCCATGTTGGCAGAATACCTGCGATGATCAGATATTGTACTTACTTTATACCAGGAAGAGTGCTTGTCGTAAATATAGGTACTTACCATCTGAAATTAAGAAAAAGGTACAATTAGTGCTTATAGTAGGTAGAAATATTCTGATGAAGCATACAGGTCTTTCATCACAAAATAAATCAGAACTCATAATTACATGAAATAGATGTTTGCAGAAAATATTGATAACAAACTAATAACATATTGAATGGACCAACATTGTGTATACCAAGATCACATTAGTGTACGACATTACAGGGAGCAGTGTGTTTTCACAGAAAAATCACGTTAAATTTAAGATATATTCAGTATTTGAAAAGCATTAACACCATTTCATTCGTATCTTTTGGGATATTATCAGTCATTTTCTCTTCGACAAGAATACTTTTCTGACTGAAAAATATTTAAATCGCACCCTTGTAAGTTGTTATCACGGAACCATTTTAAGGAATAAGCAGATAAGATCATCCACGTGTCACAGATGGTGTCTCACAATGGTTTATACTTGGAATAAAATTACCTTTTACTAATGTTAAAGATATTGTCGTTGATAGCCATGGCAGTTTAAGGCTGTTAGCTATATATGATGTGTCAACAGAACTCTTTGTTCTGCTTCTCTATCCTGAGAGACTGTTTTGTTTTTTTTTTCACTATGTACGACAATTCTTTGTCAAACGTGTACATTGACTCCAAAAGCTCCTGCAACCTGAACAATTGTCAAAACTTTGCAGTCAGCAAACAAACCTGGTGTTTTGTTGACACAGTGTCTACATTTTAGGTGTTCTAATGCCTGAACAATCGTCCTGTACATGTCATCTCTTATAACCGTCAGATACCACGGTACAATAAAACTAAAGTCAAATATCAAGTTACAGGTAAGTCTCGTTTCTTGCTTGCAACCAAACTAGATCAAGACCTGTCGACACGTATTGAAAGCTTATGCAGAAAATTCATATATTTGTCACAATGATATTAAAAAAACAAAACTCCCCAAACCAGCCACGATATAAAATAGTGCGATTAAAAGCAATAAGAAGGGAAACGAATCGCTAGGATAAAAAATAATCATTTGTACTGAGAATGGAACAGCATGGCCCAGCCGGTGTTTAATACTTCTTTATGTAGGCTGCCGAATTTTTTCTGCAGAACCTGGACTTCGTTCATTCGCAGTGACTTTGACATTTCTCCGTTTTACCCCAAAAGGGGACAGCTTCCTGTCATCAAATGTGTATGCCATCGATGCAGCGTGGGCAGAAATGTAACGTAAATCTAAGGTAATGGTACAAAAATGGCAGTGAATATTGCCTTTGAACTGTAAATTCAAATTTGAATGGCTTCTTTGTTGACAACATTTTAACCTATCTGCAAAGTTTGCTTCATGTACATGATGTAGATATACTTTTATGGTGTGGAGGAAACAATTTTCATATTTTCAGTCACTCACCTAGTCCATTGTCCATTTGATCCAAAAATTGTTAGCTGTCAAGTTTCAACAGCTACATGCTACTTAAACAGTTCGTTAAGCGAGACGGTGAAGAAGTCAAGTTATTGTATGGAAACCATTTTTTCTCCTTTAAATCACAGCGATCTTCATCCTTGGGTTTAAGACCTTACAATTGAGAATTCTATCGTACTTAATATTAGTGCTAGCCATATACTAGTTTTGTAAATGTATATAGTGAAAATTTTCGTTACTGTGCAGAAACAAGTTTGCTTCAATGACAGTGATGTTGACGTTTGAAAATCTAACTTTAGGTTCGACGTTTTTTTTTTCTTCCAGTGACATAGGAGCTAAGTGCCCAAATGAAGACACAGTGAGGTAGCCGACCGTGGCTTGCTAGCTCGCTTATCGAAACAGCGGCCACTGGATTACGAGTCTGATATTCTTCCAGCTGAGCTCCGATTTCTTTCAGAATTCTCTCGTTCTCATATGCTGTATCACAGTGTTTGCATATATAGATTTGCCCATGATATACATTGCAATTTGCTTCAAGGAAAGACTGAATATAATCTACACATTTAATTATTCTTGGATCAGTATAAACACTTTACATTCCTAAAGTGGGAATTACTTGTTATTCACATAAACACATAGATACACTTCGATATATTTGCTCACACAGATTTAGTTATGTGTTTGTTTAAACTTAATGAAATTAATACTAAGTAATACTATATGGTCACTAAAATTATTACTTAGTAACTGCCAAGATTTTCATTTACTTTCTAAATAATTTCTGAGGTCATATATTTTCTACTCGTTTCTTTTCCGTAGCTGTATTTGTAATCACCTGAAAGTCCTATCGACAGCACATCCTTTGGGCAAAAGTTTTTACTAATTTATACTCATTATCAGTAACCAAAATACTTGTCTTCTGTATCTGTTTGTATGCCAAAACTAATTATGGCTGGTTGCCATTAAAATGGGGCAGATTAATATTAATACAGTCCACAGGAAATCTGAATGACTTTAATCATTACAGAGACATCGCATTATCAAACGTACCACACGGTACAAACGGTTAATCAAGAAAGGCTCATAAGATGGCCTTCAAAAATGAAAACAACAACAGAAGCTACACATCAGCTGCATATTATCTTTGCATATTCTTGTAAAGAAAGAGCTGAATCCAGGGAAAAAGGTAAGTCTGCTTAATCAATTTGGAAACGATTTTAAAGCAGATTAATAGAGATTGTATGTGCATTAAAATTATCAAACTTTTCGTTATGTCGGATATCTCTAAGCAATCAGTGTTCAATATGAATCAATGAAAACGTGCATAAGGTACAAAACGGTACGACAATGCTATTGCTTCATATCATACATGGATGAATAACATGGTGACCCTTGATCCATTCTGCTCTTCGTGATCTTAATTACATTCTTTCGTATAGCAGTACTAAATATTTATAACGTATCAATGCAAGATATCAATATGTTTATGCAGTCTCATGTCGAATATATTACCTACGCTTTGCCTTAAAAATCATTGCAAATTTTGTTTCGGAGTTTATCAGGCCGACGCCAGACTTGCGGTTGTAAAACATTACGAGAAAGGCAATATTTGTGGTTTCTTTGAAAGAGACTATCAGAAAAAGATAACAGTTCTTTTGGTAAGTATTTCTACCTGTATGATCAAGAAGGTGTATAGAGAATAATTTTGCAAAACAAAAAGGTAGCTTGCATCGGTCTCCGAGACCATTAGCAGATCAATCACAAGTCAATTTCTCTACTGAAACAAAGTTAATTTATTGGATAGTAGAAATGATACGTCAATTATTTTATACGCTTGTTGGATCAGTCCGAGCTTAAAGGTTACCTGCTTGGAATTAAAAAAGCAGGGAACGAGATAGTAGTAATCTCTATTCAGTAATGTTAGTGAATATTATGTGCGAACAAATCCACAACTTTAACTGGCCTGTTTAAATGAAATACGTAAAATGTTATTCACTATCAACATAAATGTTTTAATACCTAGACACTGGTGAGTATAGTATGATAAGGGAATAAATAGTCCATGTCACTTAAATCAGATTCTCAATCACAACACTGAAGCTGGCACTTCGTTTACATTTCACATTCCAGGTGAATACAAAGTGTAGGATCAGTTCAGAGATATAATTTTAGGGATTAATCAGAACATAGGAAATGGATTTTATACAGTAAATGCTACGAGACTAATATATTCAAAATTGATATGTTCAAAACAAATTTATCATTCGGGGAACGTACAAGCAAACATGCAAATTTATAAACGATTTCAGGTTTATCTAAGAAAAAGACATGTGCTAGAAATGGTCACATACTCACAACAAAAACAACAGCATCCGAAAGTAGAATGTTTTCATATGCCATAATATCAAAATATTTGCCCTAAAAATTATTTCATCCATTGTTTGCCATTGGCCAACAATACAAAATATTCATAATTTCTCTTGATAATTTTAGCATTGTTTCACAGCAATGCCCATATTTAAATGTTGTTAGTAATATTAGCAACTAAAATATTTTAAAGTTTTTTTATCCTCACACAACCTGTATGATAGCTGGTGTGTGTGTGTGTGTGTGTGTGTGTGTGTGTGTGTGTGAGAGAGAGAGAGAGAGATTTAGATTTTTAACGTAGCTTTAACAATTTTTCAGTCATATCGCTACGATGTCTGCAGTGTGACAGTTTATAGTGATGTCTAGCACTGGGGCATCATGCCGCAGACATGTAGCATGATGTCCCACCCAATCATATTATCCTGACACCAGACCGACCAGTCCTAACACTAACCTCTTAATGCTGAGCGTCAAGCGAGGCAGCTGTTAGTACCAATTTTTAAAGTCTTTGGTATGACTCGGCCGGGGTTCGATATGATAGCGTTGAAACGCAATAATATATATATATATATATATATATATATATATATCAAAGTGTGTGTGTGTGTGTTGGCAAAATTGTATTATAGTATGCTTAATTCATTTTGCATTTATTTTAGCAATTTCACTTTGTTTAACATTGATACTTAATAGAAAATCGTCGGATCTCAAACTAACCCATTATACCCGAATGATTATTTGTTGTTTTCAAACATAAATAATACATATAAATACAATATATAATATGAGTGAGTCCATACTAACAGAAATAAATATAATTATGCTTATAAAGCACATACTTTATAATTATTCACTCAGACTAGGCCTTTATTTTCAGATCTATTAGTACTTACTAATTCTTTAAGTTCAGCGTCCTGAAAAGAATATAACAAAAGTAATATTAAAATATTAGTAACCTATGTAAAGTCACATATTAGTAGCCCAGGAGCAAACCATACAACGATGGTGATATTGGCTATTTCTCCAAAATAATATACACTTATCAGACTCAGACAGGTCTGGTAAATTAATATTTTAAAATAAAACAGTTTTGACAAATGCAAAATTCTCTTGCATACAAACTCGTATGATGTGTATAATCTGCGAGTGATTATTTACAGCATACACACATCACATCTTTCTATGTAATTATATGAAATAAAATTTATTATCAGTTCAAGTTGGCTCGTTTCGATCTAGAAAAGGAAGATTATGTTTGCATCGCATCCGATGTTGGGGCACAATAACTAAGGCACATTATATATTAAACACATTCTATATTGCATGTATCAGCTATGCAAAGCTATAATCACATGCAGTTAAACCCATCAAATTCTAGCAAACACATGATGGTACATTCTTTACATGTGCAAGAAGTGAATCATCTAAGTTGTGGTTGTGATACAGCTGCTGTCTACTGATATCGGATAAGATATGGACGTATGTATGAGCTAAGTCAAATGGCATGCATAATAATCTTACAGGAAAGATACAGGTTTAACAGCATTATAAACTCACTAGGGGTAAACAGTTGCGAAATCAACATTACATCACCTCATTAGAATCATGGTGCAACTTCTATTCTTTAGCTGACTTATTTAAAGTCGGACGTATGGTGCTTCTAAAAACATGTTATAAGTTCCTCGCCTGAATACAGATCTTTTGACACTCATTTTTGGATAAATACATTTAAGAGATCCATTGAGTATTCCTGTTATGCGTCTTATTGGTCATACGTTGACATGCACAAGGATCACTTAATGTTTTAAATGTAACATGCAGCATCTAGGCGATTTATATGTTCCTCCCTGGCTTTGGTCGGTCATCGCGCATTCGTATGTTCAATCATTTCCCAGCCCCGCTGTAATTCTATCCAGGGAGATATTTTGCACCAAGATATTTACAAACGGTGTAACGAGACATTTCTTCAGGGTGTCAGATGTATCATTGTCGAGCTTTTCTTTCCGGTGAACAAGACAAACTAACGTCAGTTTTTCGAGCGCTCACCAAGAAAAACGCACACGTGATTTATGCGACACAACGATACACACAGGTGCTAAATGTTATACGGGATATATAACATGCTTGTGATATTTTGTGGTGTTAATGTGCATGGGCTCACACACATGTAATGGACACAGTGTGTTGTTGGCCATTCATATCATAAGCTTCGAAATATGTTTGCGCGGATCTCCCCGGACCCATGTGTTTCCTCACAATTGACCTCACAATATCTCGGGGGTTTGGAAACAAACGTCTCTCACGGGAATGCGTTTTACACGAACGTGACGCACGCAATAGTGTCATTTCTGACGCTCATGCAACCCGCTTGCGACTTAACGGCTTCGTTGGCTGATTGACCACGCGAGCGCCTGCCAACTAATGAAAAATTTTACGCGGCACTTAGATCTCCGTGGACGGCTTAAAGATATATTGAGGTAGTAACAAACTGTACGGGAAGACCTCGCAACGGTGTTCCAAGAAACACTTTCAACGCGGATCAAATTTATGCGTGAACTCTCGGAGCAGGCGTAGGAAGAAGGGGAAACTTATATCGCGATGATGGAAACAGAAGAGTTACCGGGTACGATTGGTATTACATCCAAATCTATTGAATAACTGCCAGAGAAACTCTAAAAAGGTATCAAAGATAAAATGGAGCATCTTCAACAACTGGCCAAATATCTAACAAGCACGGCCGCTAAAAGATCAAGGAAGAAGAGGACATTGTATAATTTGCCGCTTGTTTGCTTAGGAAGGGTGAGATTATGCAACAAAAAGCTACTAGAAAAGATTCAACACTGAGCACCTGAAAATAGTGCTAAGTGGATATTTCAGAAGAGGTTTAATAAAGGTGTGGCAACAGCCAAGTGTTGGACGAATTTGACGGTGAAATAAAAACAAAATAGAAGAATAAGCGCGGGTGACAGAATTTTAAGTAAGTCGTTGACAGACTGCATTCGGTGCCAGCACAGCACAACGTTTGCCTTAACAACAATTTATCATTGGTTCTGTGAGAGCATGCCAGCAACAGGATGACGAACTCGTGGATCGTCTCTATACCCTCGTGACATTTGCTCCCACCTGCATCAAAGCACCCGAATTCATTGCGACCGCATTGATTTATAAGCGGTTGCTAAACAACTACAATATGGACGTAGAAACGTCCTGCGTGCTCAAGCAGGAACACACTGAAGACTTCCATGATGCACATGATGAATGGATGAGAACCAAACTTTGAATAGTACAGATAAAAGTAATATCATGCAACGACAAGTATAGAATGCAATAAGAAACGAGTGCAAGATCACATTAAAATTTTCACCGACAAACCTGAACGCAGAAATCCCTGTGTGGTTTACTCAAATGCAACTTGCTCTCCAAATCGAAGGTGTCGCAAAAACAAAAAGAAACCGGTTAAGCATTTCCATTTCCTGCGGTGATTCCAGCGTTGTTGGCAGCTACGACTAATGTGGATGCAAAAGCGACTTTCTTAGAGGTCGCTGGAACCACATCCGGGACAACTTGGAATTAGATGCTTATGCATTGATTTTCTTGTAGTGGACGTAATCGCGTATCGCGTGCAGGGTCTACAGAAAAAAATGAAAATGTCATCGACAATCTTTTTTGGTCCTTAATGTGGAAGAACATGAGTCAATGATTCCCCGCTCTGACGATGCATGCGATTGCTGATAATTACGAAGATTCGGAATGTTAGCAAGCTGACGGTTCATGCAGGAAAATTCGTGTATACTGCTGTTTTATTCAACACTTCTGTTGGAAACATGAATATATGGACACCATGCAGATGAGGTCTCATGGGCATTCGATATTCGTACAACATGCGTATCTTGGCAAATATGTCAGATCCAAATCGGTGTCTTCTAGTCTAGTCGTTGCGCTTATGCATCTGTAAATGTCAACTGACATTGTTTTCTTATTCACGTTAAATTTAATTTATAAGTGACTTTGTCTTTAAAAAATGTTAACATATGTAAGACATAAATTTAAACAAATCACTTCACAGCCAACACAGGTAAGAGCTTGTATTCTTTCATGGTGTATGCTTTCGTTTACTGAAGATATCATATCACCCATAAACTATTTTCTATCCCTCTGAAATATTGAAACGTCGATCCAATCTGTCTGGAAGAGTATCGTCGATGTGAGTTTCAGTAAAGCAAATTATACATAAGCTGTATAGTTAAGATGCAAGTTCGCTTACACTATTTCTTAAACTTCTGACTTGCAGATGAAGTACTTCGTATGTTTCAAATGTTGATTAGGATTAAGATGAATGCCCCACACGATGACGAATTCAAGCAGTGACTATGGACTGCAAAATCGTTCTATGCAATTAGCATATTTTGTATGTTGCAAACCTGTCAGGGATTACTGGAATGGATAACCGTACTCATAAAAACTTTATTGGCAGAGCAACTAGAAACGAGAGTCGACAGTGATATAACTTTGGAGAACAATTTTTGCCACTGTGGGCATATGCAGATAAAATGGATACTATGTTTAAACAATACGCCAACTTGTATTCACTAACTGATGCCAAAATTAATATTTTACAAAATATATGTTGTAGAACAGAGGATGTTTTGAAGACACTTACGGACATGCCCTTTTCGTGGCGTTATTGACTCTTACTCTTTCACGCAGACACATACACTGGGAATTATCTCTCAATCAAACACAGCCACACATATCAACTCCTGGTTTTTTTTAAGTATATGTCTGATATGTTTATAAGGATATGGTACTGAAATCGCATGTACGGCTTTATTTTACGTGTATATCGCCTGACCATTATTATTAAAGCCACGCCTCAACTGGTTATCCTTTAAAGCAAAAACACGTTCGCGTATTAACATGTGCTGATTCCCACTAGTAACTATCAATAAAACACAACCCACCTTAGCTACATGTTTGAGTGGGCCTGTAAAGAAACAAGAACCAGTAGTAAAAATTAATTTCATTTATTGCTTTACCTCTTGTTAATGGTTATTTTTGTATGGACACTTTCATTTTACTGTGTAATGTACAATAATATATTACTTATGTTGCTTATTCTCATGAAGAGTAGCTTATAATCTTTAAACTCCATGATCTATATGAATATATTTTCACAGGGACAGAGACTCCTGTTCTGTTTTGTATTTTATTTCCTTTTCACTGCCTTAGTATTAAATATAGGTGAAGCTTTGCAAAAATGACTAAGAAACACGGATCGTACTAAAAGCAAGTGCGCCACGTAAACTACCACAAGTCTACCTTGTCGGGGGTAAACATGATTTACGTGGGCAGTAGACGCACATGTTTGGTGAACTACGGATGGTGTAGTCTGCCATTGAGAGAATAAGTGCTTTCTTCACATGTTGGTGTATGTCTGAATGTTAACCAGTGTGTGGAACAATGAATTTCAATAAGCGGTTCAATGTTCGTGCTGCATTAAGCCATATTTGGAGCAGTGAGAGATCAATGCCAGATTTCTTGATTTGGGTCAAAGTAATTTTTCTGTGTGTTGCTAACATTAACTGTTCACTAAGCCTGGCTGATATACCCAGTGCGAAAAAATGCACTTATAGGATAGTAGGCCAACAAGCTTTGTTTTTTATGTTGGCATGGTTGTCAATTAAACCCTGTTTTGTCTGTATGTCAGCAGAAGGAGGGGTGATACGTTACTCGCAAAACTGCCGTATTCATCTAATGTACGTTACTACAAACTGCCGTAATTATCTATGTATACGTTACTCACAAACTGCCTTATTCATCTATGTTGTCAGTATGTCATTAATTGACTCTTACATTCATTCTGGACACCAATAACAGACAGACAATTTGATAGCATTATCAGTGGTGCATTGAGAACAGACGTGCGTGTCATCATCATTCCCGTAACTCAAGAAGTCGTCGTGCAACCACACATGACTTCACAACCAATTTTCTCCATCTTTCCCTATTCTCTATTACCCTCTTGGAATCTCCAAACCCCATGCCTGTCCACTCTTTAATGTTGACTTCCCACCGTCTTTCTGTCTGCCTCTTCTTCTGTACCCTCGCAATGTGCCTTGCAAGATCGTTTTTACCTGTCCAGATGATCTTAAGACATGATCGTACCACTTCAGTTTACGTTTTGTCAGAGTGGTCAAGAGGTCCTCATAGGGTCCGATGGCGAGTTGGATCCTGTTGTGGATCTCTTGTTGGTTACATGGTCAATGTATGAGATGCCCAAGAGTTTGCGGTAGCATCTCATTTCGAAGGTTTGAATCCTTTTTGTAGATCTGATGCGAGCGTCCATGTTTCACAAGCATACAGAACATGGATATGACAATCGAGTGATTAGGCTTTATTTTGGAACCAAAAGCAATGTGGGTGTCCTTCCATCATGGTTTCAACCTTCTTATTGCAGCTGTTCTCTAAGCAATCCTGAAAAGTAGTTCCGGCTTGGAACCCTCATCTGTGATAATAGATCCAAAGCACTTGAAAGATATGACTGTTTCCAGATTCTGTCCAAAGACTTTAATTCTGCACTGATATCATTGGCGTTGTTTGTCATCATTTTGTTTATTTTTTTAATTCTAATCTCCAAACTGTATGCTGTGGAGGCTGTCTCGAGGCGCTAAATCAAGTCAGCCAGTTCTTTTTCATCTTCTGCGAAGCCATCAATATCATCTGTAATAAGAAGATTGGTGATTGTTCTTCATCGATGATGACAGTGCCCTCTTGGTCTTCCAAGGCATCGTCCATTATCCTTTCCAGAAGATTGTTGAAGATTGTGGGTGACAGTATACATCCATGTCCGACTCAACTGTTAGGAAACAATCTCCTCTGCTGCCATTGATGAGGACAGCACTGGTGGCTTTGCCATAAAGGTGCTCAACATCCCACACCAGGTTTGAGCTGATATTGTACTTCCTCATAGCTACCCATAAGGCCGTATGCAATACCCTATCACAGACCTTCTCCGAAACAATATAGACACATATAGATTTTGCTAATGCTGAAAGTATTTCTCGCAAAGGAATCTGAGACTAAAGATTACTTCTGTGGTACTCCTTCCTTCTTGGAATTCCGCCTTCACTTCAGCAATAATTTTCTCTGCTTGAGGCGTTTAATCTATTGAGAATTATATTCAGCATTATTTTGCTTGGGTGGCTGATCAGACCGATGGTTCTGTAGTTTTGGCGTAGCTATAAGTGTCTTTCTTGGGGAGCACGATGACCAAAGATTGAGTCCATATCGTGGGTCATTCCCCTGTCTACCATATCTTGTTGCAGATTACTGCTAGACCTGTGACTATTTCTTCTCCTCCTGCATGAATGAGCCCTGCTGGTATATTGTCAACGCCAGCTGACTTTCCTTTCTTTAGTGACCTAACTACAGTTTCTACTTCCTCACGAAGAATGGGGCTTTCATCAATTTCTACTGCCTGGGGACAATTTGCTACTGTTTAAGCTCGGGGCCCCGAGTGGCCCAGTGGTCTAAAGCGCTCTCCGTTACGGATCACTGCCATCTCACCTCTGTCTGCGTGGTTTCGAGTCTAAGATTCGGCGAATGTGGATATGTGAGAATGTTTGCCAGTAGCTTCTCGTGGGTCGGTGGTCCATTTCGCGGATTTCCCGGTTTCGTCCTCCACCATTAATACTGGCCGCCATGTATAGCGTACTGTGTGCTGAAAATGGCGTTAAGCCCTACAACAACAACAACAACAACAACTGTTTAATCTCCTTGGGTCTTATGATTGTACAATCGGAGCAGTGTTCTGCCCATCGCTTGAGGATCTCTTGATCTCTATCAGGCATTTTTCTAACTTGTCTTGGATGGTAACAGTTTTCCCTTCTTTAAGAGTTGTGAGATCTTTCACTAGTTGATATGCCATCTTGCTGTTGTTTCTGCTCAGACCATCATCGATTTCACAGCACTCTCTTTCTATCCAGAACTCCTTTCCCTTTTTCTTGCTTTTCATGATCATGTTGTTTATCTCTCTGGATTTTCTAGCTCCCTCACGGTCTCTTTTTTCCCTTTTCCAGTTCTCTTTTTTTCACATAGTTCAAGGCTATATGTTGTGACTTAAATTTTCTTGGTTCAACGATATTATCCAATGATCTTTCTAGCTGTGCTAGTCACAGCCGTCTTGAATGTGGTTTGCATCATTTGTGTTATGTTCCCTAATCATTTGTATTGTTGTCTGGTGCAGTTCGTAGACCTTGCGTTATGGCCTTCAGTTTGTTTTGTGTGTGTTTATTTTGCTTGTTTGTTTGCTTCTGACTAATATGCAAAAAGACAATTATTTATATAC
>JAECUM010047522.1:0-10845 GCA_016617855.1 Megalonaias nervosa
GTTCAACTTTGGCAATATCCGCCACAGCTGAGATATAATAAGATAGTGTATGATAAGAACAAACGATTGGGGTTGTCAGATAAACAACCAAAGCGATCCGTAGATTTCGGATTGTATTGGGATATTTATGAGGGCATATACCACTTTATAATTGATAGTTATCCCTCGAATTGATTCAAAACGGCTTAAATATGACATTCAAAACTTGAATCAAAGTCTGCTAAAATTAATAATCAGTGTCTTAAATTATAATAAGATCAGAATCGGAAAATTCGGGCTGAAAACTTTTCTCAACTTTGGTTTATCCATTTCTATGCTAATTCTTTGATGTAGCTAGCTATTCTTAGAATTATGTCTGACGTTTTTAGATTTTGAACCTTGTCTCGAGGTTACTGTTTGAAACAAGTCAAAAAACAAAAAACAAACAGAAAACAAAGTAGAAACAGTAAAGAAATGAATAAAACCGTGTTCTTTCAATGTAAATAAATTATGATAAATTTAAAATAACCGTTACCTACCTTTCTTGGTACAGGTATTATGTGACATGCAACGGAATCCCGTTCATCTGTTTGTGTTGGGTGTCATAATATGTCAATTTCCCGTGGAAAGCCAAGCATTCAGACAATGTATGCAGAACGGGGGACAATGTCTTAGCACCTCCGGGATCAGGGCTGTGTTATGAAAAGTTTGTTGTTATCATAACCTTCTTCTCATTCCCTGCTATGAGAAAGAAATACTGGTAACTTCAAGAGATGTCCTGGCCCATGATTAGAGAGAGAGAAGAAAGTTCGGGCTCTCTTAAAGATGAAGGTGTCACTCATAACGGTGTAGATACGGCTACATTCTTTTTTAGGGAGCTTGGCAATGAGGAGGTACGGGATGCTGTAAGAGAGATAGACGAAACATTCAGATTCTTGGACGGAACGGACTGATTAACACAGGATGCGCTTGGCTATTTATACTGATTTGAACATGCTCCTGGTCAAGTTTGGTAAAGTGTTTGGACCTGTGTGCGTCCGTCTCGAATCAGAAAGAGGCTCCTGTCTATTTCTAATGGAAGCGAGTGTTCGCTTACGTCAAAATTTGCCTCATCAGCATTTATTCATTTCAGGGAAACGACTGAATCATACAGCCTACTTAGTCAGAAAAAATGTTAAGAATCTGGCCACGAAGTACTGACACAATTTAGGAATACTAGTTTTGCTGACTTGGCATACAGAAACAAAATGTATAATACGGGAGGGGAGATTTGCACTTGCTTGTAAGGGCGCAGTCTTTATTAAAATAGTATATAATTGTAATACGAAAACAAATAAAGTCAATCTCAATATATTTTAGTGTAAATTACTTTCAATATGATTTAATGAAAAATTACCATTTTTTATTACAATTTAGAGAAAGTTTCAATCTTATTACTTTTGCTCAAAAATTCTGTCCTGATAATACCCTCCGGGACATTTGAGCCGAGTCCTCGAGGCTCGATAAAGAGAAAAAAATTACATTGATACAAAGAAAGATAAAAGGTAAAAGATCACAAATACAAAGATAATAGCATTATTAAAACAGTCGGTAAAATTCAAAAAATACAATGAAAAATCATTGCGGTACATTCGGTAGAGTTCAAAAAATACAATGAGAAAAACATTGTATAATATTCAGTAAGATACAAAAGTACAATAAAAAGAACACTGCAAAATATTTAGTAAAAGTCAAAAAATACAATGAAAAGAACACTACACAACATTCAATAAAATGCAAAAATACAATGAAAAAAAGCGTGGCACGACATTAGATAAAAATTTAGAACATATTTATGGGTGTCTACGGTTATTGTGTTGATGCTGATATAGTTGAATTGAGGTAGAGAAATAGTGAGGGAATTATCTCAAACAAATTGTCAGATGGCTGTTATGTGCGTAGAATTGAAAAATTGCTGTAGAAGTGATAGGTTAATCGGGTGAAGTTCAGTCACTTCTATGAATTCATCTCAGTAATTAGTGATATGTCATAGACATAGGAACAAGTGCGCAATAGAACGTTGTATTCATAATATCAAAGCGATAATCCTTATTAATATGATACGAATTAGGACTTTCCAATATTATTTCATACATGAGACAACAAATATTTTAATCTGAGGAGATATCTAGAATATGTGGTACGACGCGATATTCGTCCAGGTAAACCAAGTAACTGTATAACGTGTGTTCATGATACATTCATTAAAACTAGAAATGACTGATAACGTCTTGAATGTCGTCGGGACGAAATTGGGATATGTAGCGCAATATATAGGTCACGATCTTTACGTGTTACTATAAATGACCTAAACAGTAATGCGGATCCTTTGGCATTATTGAATACGATAGATAATCGGTAGATACGATCGTTTCAATTTGATTTATAAATTCCATTAAACATGCGGTGGAATCGGTATAGCAGGGAACTTGCCTGCTGCAAATTCCGCTGTATGACTAATTTGCTGAGACTCAACAGTTTGAGCAGCAATCATTTTTCCATTTCCTAATATTCTCCACGAATGCTTTCGATTGTGGCAAGCATCGCTTGCTCTAAAAACAAAAATGTTTTCTAATTTCCAGATGCTCTAAAAACAAAAATGTTTTCGAATTTCCACCAATAGCAGTTACACGTTTCTAATTCGATTATCAACCTGTCAGGGATAGGAGGAGAAATCACCTCCATATCGAACAATAGCACCGAGAATTTTATTATTCTGTTGCGTCAGCATATTTATGTGACTTGCCGATGTTGCAATGTTTCTCATTGTCAGCATTCCAAATAGGTATTTACCTATTTTACCAATGAAGGGTAAAACTTCTCTCTTTGACACATTTGAAGGTTGCAAAACACCTCCCTGAATTAACTCATTCATTAATGAGATTGTTATATTAAACTGCATATTCATTGTAATACATATTGCATTTCACTGTGAAAGAATACCATTTATGTAGCTACATTTGAATTCTCTGTGACAATATTCGATAATTTCAACTGAAAAATTCCGTAAAAAGCGTGATTTAAAAGTGTGAATCCACTTACCGGCTGAACCATACAATAGCGGGCGAGGCTGGAGATAACCCATAGTTCACATTGTTTTTGTTCTGATACTGCGGACCCTGAATTCAGAGCTCAAATGAAACACAATCCTACGAACCAAATCCATATTCCATGCATACCTTAAAGAGAAAGAATGATATCGGAGAGATTTGGCGCCAGAAAGAAGAAAACGAAATAGAAGGTATGATGAAAGAATGGAATATAGGATAGGACTGTAATTATCTCTCCCATATACGAAGGAATTTCTTTCAGAATTTCGTACTGAATTCAATTACGAAATATTCGACCTAGTCGTTTGCGACGTGTATTCGATTGTGTGCGTGTTCTGTGAAATGCTTCCTTTAATGCTGGAGAAACATTCTCTGTTGGTTGCCATGATGGCGTGGATCCATCGGTCCACTTTACCAAGTAATGTTTCTTCCCAGAAATCCATTTGGACTTCAAAAGTTTATCAACTGAGTACCATTCTGTACTATTGTCAGTCGGTGCGTGACCATTGCTCGTTTGATCGTGTGGTGGCTGAGTCGGTTGAGGGACTGTGTCGGCTGCATCCGGTGTCGGAGGTCAATAATTCCTAGGATCTTTATAATGCTTAAGCCTGGTGGCGTGTACAATTGATTTCATTTGTTTATTGTCGGAACAACGGCGTAATCTGTAGGTGTTATTCGGACCTAATTCAGTAATGTAATACGGACCCTCCCATCGGGAGTAAAGCTTTTTTTGATAACCCTACGGGTATGTGTGCGATTTGTAGGTGTACATAATCTCCAACGCGGAAGGACGGTTCCTTCGCTTTCTGGTCAAACCTTTGCTTGGTTGTGTGTTGCGCTTCACGTGTGTTTGCTTTAGCTAATTCTTAAACTATTTTCAATCTTTGACTGATCTATGTATTGCTGTGTTTGCTTTTGGACAGTCTCTCGAGGTGTAAGAGACACATCTAAAGGTAAAGTCATTTCTTTCCCAACGACTATGTAATAAAGTGAATAGCCAGTTGAGTTAACTGCTGGGCTCATTCGGAATGCCATCATTATACTGGGCAATAGCGACGGCCAATCATCTTGGTGTTTACTGCAGTAGGCTCTTAACGATTGCCTTATTGTGCTATTCAAACGTTCACACACCGAGTTAGTTTGAGGGTGATATGAACTGGTATGGTGACGTGTGACTTGAAATAGTTCCCAGAGTGCTAGGACAATCTGAAACATGAAGTTTCGTCCACGATCAGTGACAAGTGTTCGCAGTGCACCATAGCGTGTGAATATTTCGTTGTACAAAACACTGGCGATTTCCGTTGCTGTTTGCGAACGCAAGGGAAAGGCTTCACACCAATGTGACAAACTATCTGTTACCAATAAGATATACTGGTAACCTTCCTTACTTTTGGGCATGCACAAAATGTCCATGTGCCACCGAGAAAATACATCTTCCGGAGGCAATGGGTGCAATGGGGCCTTTCGCGCATTTGTGTCTCGTTTAATGAGTTGACACTGGGAGCATGATGTAATGAAGTCATACACATTTTGATACATTTTAGGTCAAAAGTACTTTTGTTTGATAGCTTGATATGTTCTTTGGAAACCTAAATGATAACCGCCTGCTTTTAAATTATGATAAGACAGAAGACGTAGTGTCTCAAATTTGATGGTAACGCAACTTGTTTTATGAGTTGATCTGAAGAAGTTTTGTGTTTTGCTCGAGACTGGAAAAAATGATGTAGAACACCATTGATAAGTTCATACTGACTTGCTTCATACGGAATAGCTTTTGCGCGACGAGTATTATCTGGTAATATTCCTTGCTCTAAGTAAACATACATATCCTTGAAATCAGGGCACTCGTGCTGATATTGGGCGATATCTTGTAATTCTGAAGAAGGATCACTGAGTGTGTTATCATTAGTGTGTACTGCAGATAGGATTGGGATATCTTCATTAGTGTAGTATAATGTAATTTCAGTTAATTCTTTCTGGATGGAGTTAAGAGTTGGTTCTGATTGAGTAGTCTGTGTGTCTATGTGATCTGGAGATTTCTCCGCTTCACTATGGGTGTTATCTGTTTGTTCTTAGTGTCGACGTGAGAATGCATCAGCATGTGTGTTTTTATGTCCTGGAGTGCATACGATGTCGAAATCGTATTCTTGTAAACGAAGTGACCAACGAATTAGTCTATTTGAAGTGTGTTTAACTGTCTTAAGCCACATTGGTGCTTTGTGATCTATAATGACAGTGAATTTCTGATGTGACAGGTAAAAATGATATGTTCTGATACCTTCTAAAACAGCTAAACATTCTTGTTCAGTAACTGACCAATGCTTTTCAGCGTCCGTCAAAGCTCTACCACCATAAGCAATAACATGTTCCTTGTCATCTGTCCCTATTTGAGACAAAATATACCCTAGAGCGGTGCTGCTACCATCACATGTTAATCTAAATGGTTTGTTAAAATCAGGATAAGCCAAAATAGATGCTGAGGTCAGAGTTGTCTTAAGAGTATCAAATGCTTCTTGACACTTATCTGTCCAAAGGAATGAACTGTCTTTTGTCAATAATCTGTTCAATGGCGTTGTTATAGTAGAATAACCGTGAACAAATTTCCTGTAATAATTGCACAAACCTAGAAAACTCCTAACATCTTTCTGTGTTTTAGGAACAGGGAATTGTGTGACTGCATCAATTTTAGATTCATCTACCTTGATTTCTTTTGTTGAGAATTTATGACCAAGATAAACAACTTCAGATGCTGCAAATACACATTTTGAAGGCTTGAGTGTCAAATTTGCTTGACGTAAACGATCAAAAATGAATTCAAGATGTTTGAGGTGGTCTTCAAATGAATTGGAAAAAAATAATGATGTCATCTATGTATGCAAGACACATTGACCATGGTATACCTCTAAGAACATGACCTAAAAGAACACAATAAGTGGCGGGTGCATTTCTGAGTCCATACGGCATTACATTCCATTGGTAAAGACCACGTGATGTTATAAAAGAGCTCTTATGTTTTGTTAATGGATCCATTTTAATCTGCCAAAATACTGAATTTAAATCTAAAGTACTGAAAAGACATGGTTCAGTTTGTCCAACTGCATCGATGACATCTTCTAATCGTGGGAGAGGGAATATCATCGGTTGTGTCACCTGGTTAAATTTCCTATAGTCAATAGCAAAACGATATTCACCATTTTTCTTTTTGACCAATACAACTGGGGATGCAAAAATGGATGAACTGGGTTCAAATAGTTTATGTTCTAATAATTCCTCTACCTGTCTGTCAATTTCCTTATTGATGTGCGGTGCCGCACGATAAGATTGGCAACGAATCGGCATGGAATCACCTGTTTCTATTCGGTGGGTGAATACATTAGTACTACACAATTCGTCTAAGTTAACAGCAAAAACATCCTTATGTTGATTTAAAAATGAGTGAAGTTCCTATTTTTGGGTTTCTGTCAAATCTGAAGGGTGTAAATCAAAATTAATTGGTTCTTGTGGTTTACTAGATTGTGTATTCATGAGGCTAGGTGTGTCATTCCTGTCAAGAGTGTCTTCATTAATTGTAAATATTGTTTGTGGGTGTAGTACGTCCACACATGTTAATACGGTATTGGCAGGTACATGCATTGGCATTGGAGTATGGTTAACAATTTGCACGAAGTTCTTTTTGGAAACAGTCAAAATTGTTCTAGCTGGAAGAATGGTAGAGTTTGGCATATTATAAGACGGTTCAAGTAAAACAGATGTTCCTTTTGTGACTTTACTGATACTCACTGCGATTGCGCTTAGTGAGTGGGGCTGAATAATTGTGAACTTTGTGACGCATGCGAAACCAGACTGATTATGAATTAAATTTATGGTTACCGTATCGTCTAGCAAGGAGAGCGTTTGTGTATCTAAATTCACGACAGCTTTGTATTTAGTCAAAAAATCGATACCCAAAATCACTGAATTATGTAAAGCAGATACAGCATAGAATGAATGAGAGAAGCGTATGCCTCCTATTTTCAAATTAAGTTGAACAAGACCTGAAACAGTATGATGTTCACCACCGGCTCCTACTATGTGAGAAATATTTGATGGTTTGTAGTGACTTGAATTCAAACCTACACGGTAGAGAAATTTTTCATTAATTGCTGATATATGTGCGCCTGAATTAACAAGTGCATGCGTTCCTTTTTCTCTGACGTAGATAGGAATAAGATTTTTATGAATGGGTGTTACCATGGTAACTTGGGGTTGTCGAGTTCGCTTGCGGCAAGGTTTTGTCCCTTGATTTGGCGCGAATTCATATTGTTGTTGTAATGAGAAGCATACTCTTGAAAAATGACCTGTTTTGTGACAAAAATAACACTGTTTATTGCGTGCGCGACATACTCTACGTGATGTACACAGTTCGCCGCATCCGAGACAAATGTCTGGGAACGACTATGTGGTTGTGAGTGGTAGTACTCATCATGAGGTAATTGATATGTGTAGTTATAGTGAGAATTGTGTACTGAACTGGAGGTAAATTTGGCTGGCTGGTAAGACAAATTATAATGTTGAGAGTTAGATCTGTGAGACCGAAATGGTTTATTTTTCCCATTTACAAAAGATTGAGAGAATGAATTGTTTTCTATGTTCTGTTCTGAGCTGACTGCTTTAATTTCATCTTTAATTTGTTTAAGTTCCTCTACAAGTGCGTAAAGTGTAGGCCAATCATTGTTATCAGTGGTAACAATAGAATGCTCTGTTAAAATTGCGGCTTGACGTAAATCATCTATGTTTGTTGGATTTTTATTCATTACAATTCTTTTAATGGCTGGTTTTAAACCTTGCAATGCAACTGCTAACAATATTTGATTTGGGATAGTTTTGTTATTTGCAATTTGTAAAAGATGACTTAGATAGTCCAAAACTGTTTCAGAAGACTCTTGTCTAGTTTGTAAAATTGATAAATCTAAAATGATATCGTCAGTGTTAAACCTTGATCTAAAGGCAGCTACCAGATTGGACCAGTTATTTGTAATAGTATCAAGTAGTGATTCATACCATACTTTAGCATACTCTTGAGGAAAAGCATTCAAAACTTTAGCTTCTGATAAGTCATAAAAGTTAGCCCACTGTACAAAATGATCTAGCCATTTAACATGATTCTGAGATTGATCACCTTTTGAAACATCTAATGTGATAATAGACATACCTGTATATGAGAATCTGATATTTCCAGAGAAAAATTGCACTCCAAGAAAAACTGTCTATAGTATTATGAGTCACATTAACTGAATTAAACGGCTAAACTCAGAATGTTCTAGGCACTGACAGTATATGTGCAATTAGTTTACCATGTAAGAGTACTATTAGGATTCTTTAGCACTGGAGAAGGTCACTGATAAGGCTGCTACTGCTGGCTTGGTATTTTTATTTGGTAGTCGTCTGCTTAAGATACTGGCTTGGGTTGTCAGTCGTCGTCTGCGTAGGATCAAAGGAACCATAATCGAATGGAGTGTGAGTCACTGGAACTGGACAGGTCGTTGGCAATGGTGTATACATTGTTACTGGCTATTTGCAGATAGTTGCCGGACATTCCAACAGGAGCGAAGTAGTTGTAATGAAGAAACTGTCATGTGAATAGGGTAGTGCTGTAGCTGTTCTATGCGAGGCGGCGGCATAACTGGGCGGTATAAAGTCTGCTGGTCGCAAAGGTTTTGGTGCGAGTCTCTCTCGTGGATCATAATTATGCGGAGTGACACCTTTATTCATCATATTTCTCCAACCACTTCTTATGAAAAGTTTGTTGTTATCATAACCTTCTTCTCATTCCCTGCAATGAGAAGGAAATACTGTTAACTTCAAGAGATGTCCTGGCCCATGATTAGAAAGAGAGAGAAAAGAAAGTTCGGGCTCTCTTAAAGATGAAGGTGTCACTCATAACGGTGTAGATACGGCTACATTCTTTTTTAGGGAGCTTGGCAATGAGGAGGTACGGGATGCTGTAAGAAAGATAGACGAAACATTCTGATTCTTGGACGGAATGGACTGATTAACACAGGATGCGCTTGGCTATTTTACTGATTTGAACATGCTCCTGGTCAAATTTGGTAAAGTGTTTGGACCTGTGTGCGTCCGTCTCGAATCAGAAAGAGGCTCCTGTCTATTTCTAATGGAAGCGAGTGTTCGCTTACGTCAAAATTTGCCTCATCAGCATTTATTCATTTCAGGGAAACGACTGAATCATACAGCTTACTCAGTCAGAAAAAATGTTAAGAATCTGGCCACGAAGTTCTGACACAATTAGGAATACTAGTTTTGCTGAATTGGCATACAGAAACAAAATGTTTAATACGGGAGGGGGGATTAGCACTTGCTTGTAAGGGCGCAGTCTTTATTAAATAGTATATAGTTGTAATACGAAAATAAATAAAGTTAATCTCAATATATTTTAGTGTAAATTACTTCCACTATGATTTAATGAAAAATTACTTTTTTTAAATACAATTTAGAGAAAGTTTCAATCTTATTACTTTTACTCAAAAATTCTGTCCTAATAGCTGTTCAGCTAGGAATAGTGACTGTGTCAGCATCCATGGCGTGTGTAGATGCATCCCAGGAAATCGCTACGTTATGAACGAGATCGAGAAAAAAGTCGAAGTAGCATGATTCTGAGATGGCCAAAGATCGGCATCATCATCATCCCTGATTCCGCTGGTGACCTGACAATGATATCGCTATTTGTCCCCTTACGCGGGAGAGAATGCAATTCTCAGCATACAAACTTTAGTAACAGCATCCTAAAGGTTTAACTAAATACAGCAATAGATGTAGATGATACAGCAACCGATGCTGAAGATACGTTACTTTCAATTCCTTTTATACAGAGTGTTGACATGGTTAATAATTCCACAAGCTTTCTGACCACGCTGGCTAGACAGGGACTGCTAGCTTATTAACATACCCATCTTGAACATATAATAAATACGTCCAACTGTTTCTGTTCAATAAAATTATTGATCTAAAGATAAATGCCTTTGTAGAACGTTATTAAAGGACCTTAGCAAACATCTCACTTTTGACGACACATGTTTGTCAGTAATATCTATGTTTCACTATTACACAACACCTAATTATATGACTGCCCTGAAAACGGACTGAAAAGTCGCATCGGCTAGTAAGTCCAACATCACTTTTCAAAGTTAGCATGCATGCAATTCTAATACCATGCCACAAATAAATAAACTTATGCTTTAACCTACTTCTTCTGTTTTCTTTCTTCCTTCAAAATAATCTAAAGACTGTGACAAAAAGTAATGTATATGCCTTTGAATTAATTTAGCTTTTGATTAGACATAATTTCAAATAGCCTTTGTAAGTAAAATAATGGATGGAATTTTAAAATTTTTGGAAATAACACAATGGACGATATATATATAGAGAGACTTTAATATGTCTAGACCTAGATCATTGTAACATTTTTAATTAATTCAATATATAAAAATTAGAATGACAAAACATCTAGCTTGGTCGCAGTGAGTCGACGATGAAAACGGCACCGAATTCCTGGGCTTCATTTCATATTTAGACAAGTCCCATACTCATGTTTTGGGCGAATTTATGCCATAAAGAGCAATGTATGCATTCTCTTCAGTCCCATTGTAATTATTTTTAAAGCAAATCTAGCCATGGTTATTTATGAAGATTACCACCAGGTCATCTCTCTCTCTCTCTCTCTCTGTCTTCCCCCCCCCCCACCTCTCTCTCTCTCTCTCTCTCTCTCTCTCTCTCTCTCTCT
>JAECUM010047524.1:0-20871 GCA_016617855.1 Megalonaias nervosa
AAAAACGCAGGCAAGTGCGCACGATAGCGTACACATATACATCCATGCATACATAGAAACATATATACACGCATGAAATCGTTATAGTAGGAAAGATATAGGAGGTTGCCTATTGCATAAATTTTCCCTTTGTCTTTTTCTTTCTACTCTTTCAGGCTAGCTACGTAAAATTGCATTAATGTGTCAGCCCCACGCATGAGGAATAATTATATCAAACTTCTCAAACATATCCTAAAAACACATATAACAATCCTTCTCTCACCTATCCCAAAATTATTGTTAATCACGTATCAAATATATTGACCCTCGTTGTGACATTAGCAACATCAGGTTAGTGTTCAAAAAATGTTAAGGCCATTTTAGTCTGATTGCAGAAATAGACGTTGCAGAGGGTGTGTGTGTGATTTGGATTTTTAACGTAGCTTTAACAATTTTGCAGTCATATCGCTACGATGTCTGCAGTGTGGCAGTTTATAGTGATGTTTAACACCGGGGCATCATGCCGCAAATACGAAGCTCGAAATCCCACCCAGTCACATTATCCTGACACCAGGCCGACCAGTCCTAACACTAACCTCTTAATGCTGAGCGCCAAGCGAGTCAGCTGTAAGTACCATTTTTATAAGTCTTTGGTATGACTCGGCCGGGGATCGAACCCACGACCTCCCGCATCCGAGGTGGACGCTCTAACCACTAGGCCACCGGAGCGGTCCGTTGCAGAGGGTGAAGAAACTTCACACTGAGGAGCTGGAAAATAAACAACATACAATGTACCTTGATAGTAAATACCGGATCTAACCAAATCTAGTGACTATGCCAAGCTAGTTTCCTCTGGAAGTTTTCTCGTTCTATAACTGTTTCATTGTATAAATAACCTAAGCATTCTAGTCTACATATTATTAACCCGGGTATAATCTTCAATGTTTTTTACACTATATATATATAAATTGTTTGTCACTATCTAAAATCTCACAACCGTAACCCCTTGTGCATACAATGCTTAAATCAGTGGTGTTTTTACAATCCCCTTTTTTACTTCCTTCCTATTTATCACTTTGTTTTCGTCATAAGTACTGTTTCCAGTTTCAACTTTCTTTAGTCTAATGTTTTCATAAGAAAATCCGTGACAGGTTCAACAAAAAGGATATCATGCCTTAGACACACTATTTATCGCATGCTAGGATTCAAGAGAGGCGTTCTTACTTGTCTGATCTATGTGATAGACTGTACTCAATGGTTCGTATGTTATGTATATTTAATATTTAATTATTTGTTTGTTAGTTTTAAAATTTTTTAATTCCATTACATGTTATTGTAAAGTAACTTTATTTACTGGTTTTGACATTGTCCAGAAATTCTGTTCAGTTCTGTTTGACCTGACTGTTATGTTTTTTATTTGATAAGCAACTAATAACAGAAACATTGTATCTAGTTTTTGACCTTGTTTCAGAGTCAGTGACAGTTTTGGTAAATATAACTTTTTTTAAAAAAATTTAATATTCTTTCTGACAGTAAGAATCATTAAGTTAAGTCAAGGCCATACCTGGAGTACGTGATATGAAACATGTGTTTATTGTTACAAACTTCTAATTTGTCTAGAAGATTGACCCTCATCCGGGAATCTGTTTTGCGTCTTAAGCTAGTGTATAACTGTTGTCTTTATAGAGATTGTTCAATCTGGCTTAAAACACTTGAGATGTCAAGTTACATTATGTTGTGACCAGTTTAAGTTGAAATTTTATTTTATTGAATTTTAAATGATTCTTTTCCCTGGAAATACATAAGTGCTTCTACAGAATTCTTGGACAAAGTCATTCACTGGAATTTATACGGAATTCAAAAGTGGAATAATATTTTCTGTGATTCAACAAGGAACAGTTGACATAACAGTACTTCATAGACTACAACAGACGTCATCGCCTTCCATTTTGGATTTCATCGAGACTCGAACTCAGATTCATTCAGGACTTTGTAATAATAGGACTTCTATTTTTAATTCTTGGATTTTTTTGGATTTGATTCGTAAAACCGTAAGTTCTTTTTCTCATTTTCACTGGTATTCTAGGGAAATAAATTATTTGTTTAATTTTACAAAGCTTCTTGTCTTCACTCTTTTCTGTTACTTTTTGTAAGAGCCTATACTCGTAACAAGTATAATTGTTTTCCATAGGATATGGATTGGACTATCTACCGTACCTATTACCTAATGATTAGTATAATTGTTTACAATATGATACGCATTGGACTATATACAGTACCTATTACCTAATGGTTAGTATAATTATTTTCCATAGGATATGCATCGGACTATCTATAGTACCTATTACCTAATGGTTAGTATAATTGTTTTCCATAGGATATGCATTGGACTATTTACAGTAGCTATTACCTAATGGTTAGTATAAATAGTTTCCATAGGATATGTATTGGACTATCTACGGTACCTATTACCTAATGGTTAGTATAATTGTTTTCCATAGGATATGCATTGGACTATCTACAGTACTTATTACCTAATGGTTAGTATAAATATTTTCCATAGGATATGTATTGGACTATCTACGGTACCTATTACCTAATGGTTAGTATAATTATTTTCCATTGGATATGCATTGGATTATCTACCATACCTATTACCTAATAGTTTGTATAATTGTTTTCCATAGGATATGCATTGGACTTTTCCTCAATGGAGCCAGACGCCTCCATGAGATGAAAATATTGAGCTTTAATGATGTTTTAGTTGCAAATATTCTACTGATTATAGGTCTAAAGTCACTACAGGTAATGACAATTAAACTCTTGTGTACACATTTGGATTATAAATATTCACATGAAGCAGGCAATCTTAAGCCCTCAAAATCATACGTATTATCAGCAGTGATGTTTGTACCGTGAAGTTTACTCTTAATTATGCTTTCATGGGATGTAGAACTATTTCCTGAGACACGAGTAGCTGTTATCATCAGCATCATCATCATTATCATCATCATGTAACAACTCCTCTCTAGCAGACGATACAATATCGTTCGTACATCTAAAATTATGGTCTGTTCGTCATAAATTAGATTACATATTAACCCATCTTGATGACAGTATAGAAGATGATAGACTCATCATTGAAGAATTTCACAATCCAGTCAGATACGATGGGTCCAGTCGTGGTGGTGGTGTTATGGTTTACGTAATGAAGAAGTTAATGTTTGGAACACTGATGGAACTCTTAGATAAAACTATAGAAGAGTTATGGATATAACTTCTTGCACACCATTCTCATTGTTTGATATGCATACTGTATAGAGCAACTTCACCAGCAGTGAGTTTCTGAGATTCCTTAAATTATACCACTGAGATTACTCTCAGTTTCTCTAAAAATATTATTTTACTTTTAATGAGGAATTAATAAACGCTAACATAAGAAATCTCAGGGATATAATGACAGTCAACAGTTTAGAAAATATAATAATTGTCCCTACGAGAATCACTGACATCTCATCTACTTTACCTGACCCTATTGTAATATCTAGCACAGCTGACGTGTGACGCTCGGGTGTAGTTCTTGGTGAACGATCTGTGAGTGACCATCGAGCTACATTCCCGTTAATAAAAATGTTTTTGATGTTTTTTGAAGCTACAAAAGAGAAGTATGGTTCTAAAACAAAACTGATTTAAGAAATTAAATGAAATTGTTTTAAAACAATACTGTGAAGGCGTTTTTCAAAGTTATAATAACATTAACGAAGCCGCATTTAAATTGACCTCCTTGTTTATATATTTTATTAAAATATGTGTTCCCTCAAAACTTGTAACTATACCTCCGAACGATATATTTTGGCAAGACAGTGCGCAGAACCACAAGAAAGCGAGATCATATAAAGAGGAAAGCAACAAAAAACAAAAAAATATCTCCGCCTATGATCACAATTTAGAAAGCTCAGAAATAAGCTAAACATCCAAACAATATTTGCAAACGAAAAACATTATTCAAAATATGATAACACAGAAAACATAAGACACAAACTAAGGGAATATTGGCATCTAATTAGACATTTAATTAAACAGAACAAAATAATTATAGTAAGAGTATTTACTGACTTAAAAAGGCAGAATGGTTAAACACATTTTTCACTACAGTATCCAAAGTGGATAATACTAACGTTGAACTACATCAAATCTATTACAAGACGAATGAAAGACTATCAGAAATAACGATCATAGAGCACGATATTTTAGATATGATAAAAGCTATACTCAGTCGAAAGGCTAGTGGACTTGATAAGATCAGTCATCGAATGTTAAAAGGTGCCATTGCCAATCCTTTGTGCATCTTATTCAATAAAATCATTAAGAGAACAAGTGTTTCTAAATATTTGGAATGAAGCTATTGTTATACCGAACTATTTCTTTGTTAAGCTGTGTCAGGAAAATAATGGAAAGAGGTATATTTAAATATATTTATAACCATTCGAATTCAAATAATATCTTTTATAAATATCAGTCTGGTTTTTCTCCCCCAAAAATTCCACCATCTTTGAGTTAATAGATATCTACCATTGAATATTCACTGCTTTAGACAAACGCGAGGACGTGTGTATGGTATTTTGTGATGTTTCAAAGGCTTTTGTTTGCGTCTGGCATAAAGGATTGCTCTTTAAATTAAAAATATACGGAATAGATTCTCATTCAATTAGTTAGTTTAGCAACATCTTGCTGGTCACTTAAAAAAGTATGTGTTAATACCTCTGAATCAAGGAACTAAAATGTGTTTGCTGGTGTCCCCCAAGGATCTGTTTTAGGTCTGTTTTAGGTCCACAATTAGTATATATAGTACATACATACATATAAATTAATGACATTGCTGATAATCTGATAAGTGTTACATGACTTTTTGCTGATGACAGTTCACTAGCTTACTCCTCATCTAATGCCAATGACATCGAATATGTGCTGACTGTGATCATACAACTACTGACCAATGGTCAAAGCAATGGCTAGTAAGTTTTAACTCATCAAAGACTGGCGTTATTTTTTTCTCCGACAAATTAGACCCAGTTTTTTCTGAGCTTGAGTTTCAAAATGAGCTTTCTACTTATTGTTGAGCATCATAAACACCGTGGTCTGACCTTCACTAACTCTGGTAGCTTTTCGAAACCTATTGGTAATATTTGTTTACATGCATCCAAAATGCTAAATGTTTTGAGGTCTATTAAATACAATTTAGCTCGGAAAACATTAGAGAGATTTTATCTTTCTCATATACGCCATCTCCTAGAGTATACTGATATAATATGAGATAAATGCTCTGCCGCCGACTTACTAAGGCTCAAAAGACTACAACTTGAAGCGGGACTTAGCCGTAGCGGTTCTACTAACAGTATTTACAGAGAAATCTGTTTGTTCCCATTATCAAAAGGAAGAAATTTGCATAAACTCTGTACCTTTCACAAAACTGTATATGGTTCTTCCCTCTCTTTCCTCCAGGATGTTATACATTCGCTTGCCACGAAACCCCTTTGTAAGTCCCACCCCCACTCTTCGTCTTTCTCTTCTTTAAATTAGTTGCTATACATTTGTTTTGTAATAATTCCAATTTTTATGAACTGACTGCGTATTCTACGTTTTGATTGGATGTAAAGGGTCACGTGATACTGATCTGGAATTTTTTACACATCGATAAATTCTGCGGACTACTTTTGGTTCCCTGTTTCCAGATCATTTGATGTGAAGTTTTATCTATATCAACGCCTTACACCCTAATAATAACAACAATCTCCCACCCACCCACTCCTGTGATTTCCGATCAAAAATGACAAGCCACAGATTAAAATCTACTATTAGAAGTTAAAACAATGTAATTGCACCGACCTTCCTGCACTCCAACACTCACCCCTTTTGCCGAAGAAGGCATATGGCAGGCTTTAGAAGCTAGTCTTCGGAAATTATTGCATTTCACCTCGACATGTTACAGCAGCGGTTATTAAAGGTCAGGGTCATATGTCAACCAAGGGATCTCATTGGGAATGGACACGATTTTGCTTTTGAAAGATCGAAATGCGTAGAAAGTAACAACGATGTTGCTATAACAACACGTGCCATACGCAAGCGTAATTTTCGAACAAAGGGAATATTTCTGGTTTAACCGCTACAACCATTTTTTAAATATTAAAATAATGATCATAGCAATATATCACTGACATGACCCGCTTTGACATTCTACCCCGTATCATTGTATAAAGAATCGATGAATCTTGGCTAGCGAAGATAGGGCTGTGTATTCTATCGCAGTCAAGAGGCTAATGAAAGAAAACTTCGATGTACATAAAAGTGAATGTTTTGTTGATTAAATATGCTGATCTGATGTTAGAAAGTAAATTGGAATTATGAGGATTAAATGATGATGGTTGGGTATTTATCGATGTGTAAATTTTACCTAATCACTCACAAAGTTTACGTAAAGTCCTTCGGACTTCATTTACTTCGTGAGTGATTAGGTCAAATTTACACATCGATAAATACCCACCCATGATCATTTAATCCTATATTAACTTCTCTTGTACAATGAATTTTCCGATATTCATTTGTATTAATGCAACGTATTTCTGGTCAACATACAAATATATAAAAGTACTATTAGTCCTTGCCATTTTTCATGTACCTACTTGTGTATTTGAGGGAGAGCTGTTGCTAAGTTATGAGAACTTGTACCCCGACCCTATGTGCTGCAATTAAGGCAGTAAAAAAAAAATTTAAACCATTAAGTTAAAAGATATTTAGTTTCAACATTTTCACAGACATAATAATATATTATTGTGTGTATTAATATGTTTCATCTTCTAAATGCGTTAGTTGACGCAGTATTTCTCTTTTATTTTCTAACTCATTTCTTTCTTGTGTTTCAAGTTCTCTTATTATCGGGGATTCCATTAACCCGATGTAATCTCTGTTGAAGAGGAACTAAAGTTAGTCAGTCAAACATACATACATACATACATACATACATACATACATACATACATAATGTATTCGGTAAGACAAATACCACCTGGGGAGCGCTGAGATTTATTATTATTTTTATTAAGATTCAACACCTGATACATCTTACCTAAGAAGTCTGAGCCGCAAACAAATGTCAAAATGATAATTGTAGACATCGAAATTAACGAGAAGCAAAATACGTGGGGTTTTATTGTTGAGACTTTCTCTACTGAACGTCGGAAACTTAGATCTGCTTTGACGCAACAGGCCTTTCCCAATGAAAACAAAAATTCTTTCAGCTGGTGAATTACGACCCGAAGAGGAACGTAGACTAAATTCCTTGATCTCCAAAACGTTTATCCCTAAACTTGAACACTACAAGTTCTGTACTTAAAATATTGACTGGACATAGTAGACTGTGGTTACTTGCATACAACACCGGAACAGTTTTGTACAGATTTGCGACCCAGACTAAGAACTTCCGTTGTAAATCTTCCAAGGTCCATGGACTGCTTTCAAAATGACTACATTTAATATCGACACAGGACGATAGAGATGCTTTCTGTTAGGATACAAAAGATGTTGAAATGCGTTTGTCTGCAAAATTTGACTTTAATCATTCGACAACTCAAAAACGGAACAAGCAGCTTCGTTAATCCTAATTCAAGTACAAATGCAATTGGCACCGTGCTTTTTTGCTGGAGGATATACCGAATTGCATACTTTGACGTGTACATTTGGAAGTCAAACCTCAGTAAATCAGAAATTAGTGTCTTGAATAATTTATCGAAAAACAAATATTTTATAATAAATTAAGCAGACATGAGCAATTCTACCAATGTCATGTACTTAGGATATTTAATCAAAACCGATTTGCCATGATACAGCAATGCAAGTCACAAGTGAATTTGACAATCAACGTGGAGATTGTTTTTTTGTTTTGTTTTGTTGTTTTTTTTTAATAAAGGGAATTTGAATACTTCATTCTAAATAATTCAGGCCAACGTATCTTTTGTCTTCTTCCGAGAATTCACAAGCCTGGAATATGTACTACACCAATGGAAGTTCCGCCCGACAGACCATTGTTTCAGATTGTTAAAGTGAGACTGAAAGTATTGCCAAATGGACATATTTTTATTTTAATTATTTACATTAGAAATAGTTCTTGTATCTGAAATACACCAATGATTATCTGGATAATCTGAGTAAAATTAAACCTACGAACAACTGTATTTTGGTTAAAGCGGATACAGTTATGCAAACATTATTATGCACGATCCAAAACGACCGGATGAGAACATTTTAAATTTACTGAGATTTTGTATTAAAAAGAACGATTTTGTTTTTAATGAAACAATGCATCTGCAAAATAAGGTGCAACTACGGGGAAGACGTTGCTTCAGCGTATGCGAACATTTATGTAGCTGAATGAGACAAAAAATGTTTGATAAGGTTCAAAAGCTACCATGTTTCAATGTTATGATTTTTAAAAGGGTATTTATTCATTTGGACCAATTCATAAATAAAACCAAAGAGAGTTTCTTAATTTTGATGAATAACATCCTTGCCATATTATATTTAGAGGAAACTGACACCCAGATTGCTCAATAAAAGTAGATTTCATCCTCGGCATACAGGAGCATTGTTAAATCCCAAATAATGAGACTTGACAGGTTATATAACAATCAGCAAGACTTTCGTGATGCTTGTTCATTCCTTTACCTAGAACTAATGAAAAAGGTGGCAAAATCAGGGATCTTATCTAAAAATCTAACTCATTGGGAAGGATATATATTCACAGATAAAAACCAAAAAGTTCCATTCATTGTTCATTTCAACAGACGTTCAGCCTTTGTTTTGGCACGCTAGACATAATCTTAGTCGTTTGCAACATAAATTCCTAAAACGTCTGGCACATGCACTTTGTTTACAACTTATAAACGCACTGAAAAACATAAGCGACATTTTAGCTAGATTCAAATGACCGAGTATAGCCCAACTTAGTTGTTTAAAGTATTCATTTAATGATTGTAGTATGTGTGATTATTTGATTAATTCAGACATAGGAAATCTTATGATAGTTAGAAGTTGTAGAATTGAACAATACATTTCATGTTATAAACACAATTCGATCTGTGTAATGTATTGTTTGAACTGCAACAAACAGCGCGTGGTGAAGCGTAAAGATGCTGATTCTTTAGAATGGAAGGCATTTTCGGATAAACGACGGCCTAGGCAAATATAATATCTGTTTGAACATATTAATACAAACGCTTAGTAAAGATCACTACAAAGTTATTAGCATTAAGTACTACATCTGCTGGTCAAGAGCGGATAGAAGAAGCAGTGATTATTTCTAGACAGCCCCCCCCCTTATTACGCTACAAAGCGGAGCCCCAGTCCAGCGTTATTTTATGCTTTGTTCTTTTCACACCTATTACAGACCTTTTTTCTTGTATGAAATATTCAGCGAGACAATTGATCTCGATCTCTCTCTCTCTCTCTCTCGATCTCTCTCTCTCTCTCGACGGCTCCGGTAGTCTAAGTGGTTATAAGTGGTTAGAGCGTCCGCCTCGGATGCGGGAGGTCGCTGGTTCGAACCCCGGCCCAGTCATACCAAAGAATTATAAAAATGATACTTGCAGCTGCCTCGCTTGGCGCTCAGCATTTAGAGGTAAGTGATAGGACTGGTTGGCTTGGTGTCAGGATAATGTGACTGAGTGGGACATGATGTTACATGTCTGCCACATGATATCACTATAAACTGCCACACTACAAACCTCGTAGTGATATAACTCAAATTGTTAAGGCTACCTTAAAAATGCACACACACACACACACACACACACCTATCTATTTATCAAATATCTATCTATCTATCTATCTATCTATCTATCTATCTATCTATCTATCTAAGTACCTACCTACCCACACATATTACATATATAAATACCTTCAGACTATATCAAGGGAAGTACCTCTATTTAGGCCCATTCTTTCAAATTGTTCACGTGAGACTGAACGAATTGTCGAATGGATATAATGCTTTTAAGGTTTTTAAAACAGTTTTTATATGTTAAAAACGAAGAAATTCATGAAAAGCTCTTGTAATAAAAATCACTCTAAACACAAAAAACAACCTACAAACTGGCTACAGCATATAATGATATCCTTTACCAATAGAACATGATTATGATTAGGTTGCTGAAGAAAGGTCATGTTTTGATATTCAGGATTAAAATCTACCAGATAAGGATATTTTAAACTTCTCAATCATTTGTGTTGAAAAGAACGACTTTCATTTTAATAATAAAAATTACCTCCAAAGAAAAGGCACAACTAGGGGGAAGACGTTTGTTCCAGCTCATGCAAACTTCATGTAGCTAAATTGGAGAAATAAGTATTTGCTAAGGCCCGATAGCAACCATTTTCTATTCCAGATTCATCCACATCTTCTTCATTTGTACCTATCCGGATGAATAACTAAATGAGTTTCTTCACAAGTTGAGTAATCACCATACATCAACGAAAATTTAGACTTCTGAGATGTAACCATACTTTTCAATGGATATAACTTTGCAAAGGGGAATAATCTGGATACAAAGTATTTTTTCTCAAGGAAACTGACACTCATCAGTTGCCACATAAATAAAAATAGTTTCATCTACGGCAGGGATCGGCAACCTATTTTACATAGCATGTCACTTTTTTCCGGATTAATTACAAAATGGACGAGCGCGTGCCACCAGTAAGAGAGTAACACTGTTAAAATCGAGATTCTTGGCTGCCCTTCGCGTGCCTTACAAAACCTCCTGACGTGCCATCTTGAGGCACGCGTGCCGTAGGTTGCCGACCCCTGATCTGCGGCATACATTCAGGAGCATTGGTAAACCTCAAAGACCGGGATTCTGTCGATTTGCAACATTGGAGAAGACTTTCGTGACGCTTTTCGCAGGAATAAGACAAAGAGGGTATAAAATCAGGATACTTAGGAAAATGAAATGTGTTGTATTAAAGACAATACTTATTCCGAGCAAAATGCAAGAAATAATTTCGCTAATTGCTCATTTCAATAGACGCTCAGCATCTATATCGAAGTATGCTTGACAAAATTTGGCGGAAGTTTATCGGACATGCACTGTTACATAGCTTGTGAACGAAATAAGAACGTAAGGGACATTTAAGAGAGATCCGAGTATGGACAACCTGATTGTTTAAGTGTGAACTTAATTGCTGCAATCCGTTTGATTATCTAATTAATTCAGATATAATAAAAATGTTGAAAACAATTGGAAATTAAATCTTTTAACAACATATTTAATGTGATACACAGAATGGGATCTTTGTGTTGTTTGAACTGTAAAAAAGAAGTATGGACAACCGAAAGCAATGTACTCGTTAGGTTGGTAGGCCGTTTTACGGACATACAACTGCAAAGACGAGAAAAACATCTCTTAAATATTTTTAATACAAAACGTAGTAAACATCATTTGAGGCTGATCGGCATTGTGCACAGCAACTGCTGGTCTAAAGAAGATAGAAGAAAAAGAGAGCAATTATGGAATAATCTTTTAAGAACTGAAATTAATTGTGAAATTCCATCGAGTGTAACCTCGATCGTAGTCTTGTCCATTTTTAAGCTTTCTTTTCTTTTCAAAACTTTTCTTATCTTTCTGTGTGTGTGTGTGTGTGTGTGTGTGTGTGTGTGTGTGTGTGCGCGCGTGTGTGTGTGTGGAGAAAGAGAGAGATGCTAAGCATTCTGTATCATTTGTTGAGATATAGATTCAATAACACCTATCTATCCAAGTATTTGCCTACCCAATCACATACATACATACATACATACATACATACATACATACATACATACACCTGCGCAAGTAAAACAACATTTCACCGATAATTTGAAATAAGCTAAAGTTACATACGAGCTTGCATTTCCACTTTACTGGAGTTGTGCTTGTTGCTGTGCACACTCCTCAGTTATTTTATCGGCCGAATGATGCATGCAAACACATAGGTATGTAAATGTGAGGTACGTGCAGGAGTGAAACACACTAACCAAGTAAACGCGAAGGGAAGAATTCCTTCCATGCATGTGTTAATTGAAAGGTACACGGCATTGGTACATCACTAGCGGGAATTTGGATGGAGGCAGTTCTAGACTGGAAAAAAATAAATAAATAAATAAAAAACTGGTCGCGCACTGTTGTGAATATATTATCGTGGGATTTAACGATGATATTACGGAATCCAAATGACATTTACTGCAGAATGTATAATGTACGTGTTAATAGTCTTCTGTATACCGTAAAGTGTACAAAGCTAGAATAAACGATTTGAATCTCTGTGTGTGTGCACGCGCATGAGGTGTGTTTGTGTGGGTGTGGGTGGGCGTGTGTGTGTGTGTGTGTGTGTGTGTGTGTGTGTGTGTGTGTGTGTGTGTGTGTGTGTGTTTATCGTAGCTTTAATAATATTTCAGTCATATCGCTACGATGTCTGCAGTGTGACAATTTATAGTGATGTTTTTGCATTGGATCATCATGCTTCACCACCCAGTCACATTATCCTGACACCAAGCCAACCAGTCCCAGTCCTAACACCAACCTCTTAATGCTGAGCGCCTAGCGAGGCAGCTGTTAGTACCATTTTTATAAGTCTTTGGTATGACTCAGCCGGGATTCGAACCTGCGACCTCCCACATCCGAGGCGGGCGCTCTAACCACTAGGCCACCGCAGCAGTGAGAAGGGGGGGGGGAGCGGTCTGTAGCTGATACCATACCTGCAGAGACGAATATCGTAATAATTTCCTGATTCTTTCGCTTCAAAGCCACATTAAGTCCATTGATGCGCTAATGATTGGTTGATTGGTATTAACAGCAAGTCAGCACATGAAAGGTTATATCGGGTCCTGTAATGGGAGAAAGTATGTTGCTCAGAAACGCAGCACAACAAACATGGTCTGTTCTGGGAAGGATTCCACACCCGCATACGAGAAAAGGGCTCAATACATCAAATTTCATCGGTCTTGGATATCGCTTTTTAAACGGAGACCTCACTATCACAATGTTCTCGTTTACTTTTTGAGCCAGATGGAAGGTGTGAACGCCATTTATTTGTCCTTTCATTTCATTCTCCCAACAACCAGCAGGTAGAACAGCCAGATCTGTCATTCTTTTGTCATTATCATTTTTCATTCGTTTACGTCCCATTTATTTTACAAGCAAATTTAGAAAGCTAGTTCAACATGAGTTCAAGTTCGCAGAAGGGTTAGCAACAAGGTGTTTTACATCTATTTTGAGTAGCAACAATAATTTGAAATCTAGTTACTTATATTAGAGAGACAGACTTCAAGGCGTGCAGAAAATGTCTTGATTTGGGTAATCTGATTCATATTTCCACTGTCCTATGTGAAGATCTGACAGCGACCACTTAGGGGTCATGTTCTGGTGACCTATGTTATTACCATACTTGCTAATTTATCGGCCAATCAGATGAAGCCTTATTTCTTCGCGTTTGGGAGACTAAGCAGTAGAGTTGAAGAGCATCAGTGTTTGCCTATCGATTTGATTCACTTTCAAATTTCTGAAAGGTGTATTTCCATATGCTAACTCAAAGGTCACCAAAACATGACCCCTAAGCGGTCGCTGTCAGCTCTTTTCACAGGACAGTGGAGATCTGATTTTAATCAGATTGTAATTTAGGATACATAACTGAGCTTAACCAAAAAGGAACACAAGACAAAATGCAGTCAGGAAATTGATGAGGACGCAAATGAATTCGAGAGAGAGAGAGAGAGAGAGAGAGAGAGAGAGAGAGAGAGAGAGAGAGAGAGAGAGAACTACCACAATTATGAATATTTTAGATTAATTACCAGAACCAGGGTCTACATGCATCAAACAAACAATTAAAGGAGATACGACGCTGAAAAAGTCAGGTGTTCCATCTACTTACTTCTACCATACATAGCTGAATTCTAAAATACCTGAATGTCGGGTGTTCCGTCTGTTGACTTCCACCACATATTGCTGAATTATACAATACCTGAATGTATCAATGAATGGCGAGACAGTTCCATAAGAATAATTTGATCTTATTTTCATCATTTGATTTGTGTGATCATCAACAACAAATAAAATGTTTTCACTTGTTAAATGCAAAATATATGATAGCCAGACAAATTATACCAAAAATAATATAAAATGCCTTCAAGGAAAGAGATTGATAAGCACAAGAGAAAAGACGAATCATTGAAGATACATAGCTTTTTCAGAACAGTTTTGTCTAAGTTGTTTTCCGTGTGATTCTTTATTGTAATGACAAATATTGTCGCAACTGCAGCTTAAGGTATAAAGGCATCGTAAATAAAGTATACAGTGCGCACATTTGACCAAGCATTTCTTTTCAATATTTTCAGCTTAATTGTTTTTTCCTCTTTAAATATATACGTTTGACTCTTATCAAACTAGCACTCAGTGCCGATAGATTCAATCCGAAAATTTGAATGATAAAAATCCAGGATAGTATCTAATTCCGTTTGAAGCTATAGAATCATCATTCTGTGAACGCGCAAAGTGATGTATTGGAATAAATTTGCGAACCAATGATGCCAGGGTCTTCATCGCAACATTTGACAAAAATGTAAAAATATTAGCAACCCAAGATTAAACGAGCCACTGGAGTTACATAAAACGAGCCACTGGAGTTACATAAATTGTTAATGTTGCTTAATAACCATGTCACACGGTAACAAACTGTCATCACCACTGACAAAAAAGTCGTATTACAGTTTTCCGTAAATAAAACTAATATTTCAGTTTTCATTTTGATACTTATTGTTCAAAACTGGTCCTAATCTTTTCATCATTAACAACATAATTCTATCCTAGAAGTTATTAGCTCCATTAAGCTTATATCAGTCTATCTTGGAAACAGATTGTGTAATATTACCTGATGGCTAATCTCTGTCTGTCGTTAAAATCGTTTCACATTTCTCTTGCCTCTTACCTCACATCGATCATATATTTGTTTTATCTCTTAATTCATATCCAGTCATCATTTTATGAAATGTTAAAAATGTTTTCCATATCTTTAAAAAAAAATATTTAATACGTAAGTGTTACCTGAATTCGATGCTTATAAAGGTATTGTCTATTCAGGTATGTTTTTTTATTTGAAAGTAAATGTGAATAGTAATTGAAATAATTCGGATATATTTTTAACTATTAAGTGCTAGTAGGAATCACACACACAAATATTGGCATTAACACAGCACAATTTAGTAGTTAACAACTCATTCACACGATAAACTTGGCATTATATTTTATTGTGAAATGTTAAAGTGTGATTATTAAAATTTTCAATGGTTTATTAAATAATACGTTTCAGTGTAATATATTTGTATCTAGTGGTAATATGTGTGTTATGTCTGGATTAAAGGGATAGTTAAACTGAATTTCGTGTTTCCAATCTGAAGTAATCTAAGTCCACAGAACCACAGAATCGGAGTTGACGAGTACCCAAGGCATATTCACATCAAAGATTGAAGGTGGAATACATATATATATATATATATATGTATATATATATATATATATATATATATACATATTCTTTATTATTATATATATATTATTATATATGTATTACATATATATTACATATATATACATTGACGAGTCTATGCTATTGAAATAAGTAACAGAAAAGAGTGAAGAAAACAAGCTTTCTAAAATATAACAAATAATTTATTTCCCTAGAATACAAAGTGAAAAATTAACAAAAAAAGAACTCACGGTTTTACGAATCAAATCCAAAAATAATCCAAGAATTAAAAACCAGAGGTCCTAGTAACAAAAAGTCCTGAATCAAACTGATTTCGAGTCCCGATGAAATCCAAAATGGAAGGAGATGACGTCTGTTGTAGTCTGCGAAGTGCATATCGTGTCAATAGTTCTTTGTTGAATCACAGGAAATATTCCAGTTTTGAATTCAGTATAACTTCTAATAAATGTCTTTATCCAAGAATTTTGTAGCAGCACTTATGTATTTCCAGAGAAAAGAATCACTTGAAATTGAATAATATAAAAATTCAACTCAAACTGGTCAAAACATAACACAAATCAAAGTGCTAGATATTACAGCACAACTGTTTTAGGCTCAACTGAGAAACCTCTATAAAAAATTTTAAAAAAACAACAGTTATGCGCTAATTAAGACGCAAAACAGATTCTCGGACGAGAGTCAATCTTCTAGAAAAAAAAGTTTGTAACAATAAACACATATTTCATATCACGTACTCCAGGTATGGCCTTGACTTAAGTTAATGATTCTTACTCTGAGAAAGAACTAAAACAATTTGTTAAAAAGTTGTTTACCAAAACTGTCACTGATTCTGAAACGAGGTCAGCAACTAGATACAGTGTTTCTATTATTAGTTATTTATCAGTGAAATAAAAAATAATAACAGTCAGGTCAAACAGAACTGAACTGAATTTCTGGACAGTGTCAAATCCAGTAAACAAAGTTACATTACAATAACATGTAATGAATTAAAAGATTTAAAACTAACAAAAAAAACCCAATTAAATTAAAGATACATTTTTGTATGGCATATATATATATATATATATATATATGGCTATATATATATATATATATATATATATATATATATATATATATATATATATATATATATACATATATATATATATAACTTACAAATAACTACGAATAATAATAATAACTATTTTGCGATTCGATTAAATATAAAGTGTTCATCTAAATTGTTCGCGTGTTGTGCTACTTTTTTTTCTATTTCTAATTACATAAGTCTTCATACACCAGTCTGTTTCATGTTCGTTGATGTTTCCCAATGAGAAAATATCAGACGCGAAGCTTATTAAGGGCTATTGGTAACACGAACTGACTTAACGGGCGGGTTTGTGTAGTATAGTCAGATATCACTTATACTACGTAATGAGTTTAAAGTTACATATTATTAACTTAAACAACTGTTATTTAATGTTAAGGGGCAATTTATTTTTTTTTACCGAAAATGTATTTACGTGGGCTAAAATAGGCAATTTAATATTATATTTTACTCTCAATAGATCACGGCACAGAGATAGTATGGAGCAATTACATTGTAATTATCTTATTTCATGAAGACTAATCAAGATGCAACGAGCGTTACAATTTTCATATACATTGGGCAAAGTTTATATCTTCGGGTATCACCAGTCTTTCGTTCTTAATACACGTCTAAAGATAATGAAAAGTGCTGGCCATAATCTACTTATCCTAAAAAAAAACCTTTTATATATACATAAATGGATGTATTTTTAATTTATTTGCAAGAATGAGACCTATTCTAGTTGTGATATTCGTTTCCGCTAGTGTTTAAGAAGGCACTTGCCGCAAAACAAGAGTGAATCAAATTAAGAAAAAGATAACTCTTAACAAAATTATAAACTGATCGGTAAGATATATGAGTAACTGCATACATTACAAGATGGCACTTCGTTCCATTCTGGTGGATTTCACGATTGTCGTGAATGCTAAACGAAGTAAGTAGTATAGTGGGTTACCGTAGCGACAATGGGAATTAGCATTACAGACCCCCCCTGGGCCAGTATAGCGACAAGAAAGTAGGTCAACACCCTGGGCCAGTATAGCGACAAGAAAGTAGGTCAACACCCTGGGCCTGTATAGCGACAAGAAGTAGGTCAACACCCTGGGCCTGTATAGCGACAATGGCAATTTGGTAGAGCGGTGACTAGGAGACTGTGGGTTTGTAGAGCGATAAGCGACAGGTGGCATGACGTCACACTGGTAACAATGTAGCAAAAAGAGAAGTACTGTGACGTCAAGCTACCTGAGAGAGGGCTATAGACAAACACGAATCAAGAGCGTTCGTGTTTCTTTTAGTAGAGGAAGGGTTTTATATATATTCGTTTAGGGTGGAGACCAAATGAAAATTAAGATCTTTTCGAGGCATTGGAAGTGGCCCTGAAAAGGGCCGTTGTTTGTTATGTGATGTTAACACTATTCTGTTAACATACAGGACATCGCATAGGTCTTCTTATCTTCCTCAAATTTCTCAAAGTTTGTCTTAAGCTGTGTCTCACTTCTGGTCCGTAGATGAGAGTCCGCTTAAGACGGCCTTGTCTTTCCACATAACATCTTCTTTTCCAAAGAGTGGCCCCGGTGATCCGGATGACAGTCCATTTTGTTTTCACATACATGGGTAAGTCTGTACGGAACAGCATTGAGGATACCAAAGTAGAGGATTCTACGTCGATCAACATCTTCTCTGTGACGAGAACAGGCGAAGGGAATGAAGTGAACCGCGTTTATTTATAGTGGAAGACCGGATCGAAACGGATTGAAAGGGTTCACCAATCCCAACACGCGTTACAAAATTCAGTCACTTCGCGGAGTCTGTCTTCCAATCCGAAGAGAGCTGCCTGTGACGTCACATTTCCTATATAGGCACACTAGCGTCTGTGCGCAGTGAATCGATGCGGTATTGTTTTGTGAAACATGACGGAACCTAAGAAGACAGTGAATTGGGGCGCACCGGCTGTGGAGACGAGAAGTAATGGTACAGCAGCAGCTACCAAAGTGAACACAGTGCTACTTCCCGAAGCGGTTGATTTCAACTGGGATTTAGTGGATTTTTTATCTTCTTCCCAAGAATTTGTTCCGGTACCAGTACCTTCGCCACTTTCTCCTTCATTACCACGTGTCGACGATTTTAAACAAAGACAGAGAGAAGAATTGGAGAACTTTTTACAGCAGCAGAAAGAAGCAGAGCAAGTATTTCTTCTTGAACAGAAACAGCGAGAAGAAGAAGAAGAGGCAAGAAGGAAACAACAGGAAGAAGAAGCAGTAGAGAAGAAACAAAGTCTAGGAGAGAAGGAGAACAGCGAAAGTCAAACGGTCACGGTACTCTTGGACATTTTGGCCGAGTTAAGAAGTCTGAAACAAATGTATCAGACTTCTTTATTACGACCCAACAGAAAAAGACCTTCCCGAGCCAAACAACCTAACCCTGTGACTACACCACAGATACCACCCCTAGTGATATCTACTAAATCATTGACAGGAGCAAGTCCACAAGTAGGCCTTGGCCGTGGCAAAGGCTTAAGACAGTTAAAGCGAATTGATTCTCGTTCCTGAGTTTGTTCTAAGGAAAAAACAAACACTCAACAGTCCTTTTCAGGGCTACCCAATACTCTCGAAAAGAGTGACTATTCATTTTGCCAAAAATCAATTAAAACTCAAAATCCCTTCTTTAACCCTATGATGTACGTTTTGTGAGTGTATGAGTGTAGGTCCTTATTATTTCTAAATAATGAAAACCAAGAGACACTTACGTTTTTTTTCAGTTTGGTCTATTCTGTTACAAATTTTTTACAATTCAATATCACAACATAACACAACACAACACTTTTAAAAAAGTTCATAGATTTCTTCTGTCTCTTTTTTTTTTTTTTTTCTCTGTTTTTTCAATTTCTTCACTTTTACACTTTTTTCCTCTTCTTCGTCTTCTTCTTCCTCACATTTTTCTCGTCTTCTTTTCTTTTCTGTCTTCTCTTTCTGAACGTGTCTGGGTTCTTCTTTTGTCAAGACTACCTCTGTTTCTTCTTCCTCCTTCTCCTGCTCCTGTTGTTTCTTAGGGCACTCTGAAGACCAATGTCCTTTCTCTTGACAATGATAACAGGTATCTTGACTTTTGTTTCTTTTGACACTGGCCTTGCTTCTTTGACGGTCTGGACGTTCTGTAGCCCAATGCCCTTTCTTTTGACAGATATAGCAAGTATCTTGACTTTTATCTCGAAAGGAAGGAGAGTAGTCCGTCGGCTTGTCTGAAGAAAACTTTCTTATCACACCTCGCTATGCTCTAATCAGAAGTTCTATCTGTGTGGGTTCTTCCATTGTGCTGGTCAGCTTGAGAGCGAAATGAATACTGAGAGGGGAGTCACTAGCCCTTTATATATGCCCTGGTCTGACATAGATATATAGGGGCTCATGGTGTTTCACAGGTAGTCATTTGACTTTTTGCCGTCAAGATGAAACGATCGCATCATTTCGAAAAGAAAGAAGAAGAAGAAAGTAAGAGGCAGAAACGTGATTTATCGCCTCGCACAGTAGCTGAAGTCTTGGCACAAATTCATGCCAGCGATTTTGAAGATGAGATGAGTGAACCAGAATCGAAGCTTAAAGAGTCTACACCAAATCAAAGTCCATTACCACCCGTAAACCCTGAAAAGTACTACCATATTCGGGAGACGGACAAACGCTCTTCCAGAAAATTTAGAACCACAGCCTACACGTACGCAGTGAAATTTAAAGATTTCAAGTCTGACGCACCCTTGGAAAAAGCAGAAGGGTTCATCACCGATGTGTGGGATTCTTTGTTAACCACACTAAAACGGCAATGTCGAGCCAAAGAAGACGATCGCTTGAGACTTTCTATTCATCACGACAATTTGAAGTCTCCCGTTTGGATCGAGTTTAGCAGTCCAACAGAATTGACATCTTCCAAAGTCATCGACAAGATTCAACACGTGCAACAATCCAACGACAAGTTTCACATCACCGACGGAAAAGCGACACTGTACATGACCCACGTGTCTCTTCCCCAAGGGACAGGTAAAAAAAAGTTGATGTTGGTAGACAACTTGCGTAACCTCAAGCGTAGTCTCGTCCAAATTAACAATCCAAGAGACAAGATGTGTTTAGCCCGTGCCATCGTGGTGGGACAAACGTATGCCAACAAGAACGATACGGTAGAATGGAAAAGAGCCTGGAAAACTATTCAACGATCGGACCGAGCCAAACAACGAAAAGAAGCAGAACTCCTGTTACAGCAAGCGGGGTTAGCTA
>JAECUM010047527.1:0-10881 GCA_016617855.1 Megalonaias nervosa
GTTGAAAGCTGCAAAAGAAATGGCACAATCATTACAAGAAATGAGTATATCTTTCTTGGCATGTACATAAGTAAGTGTGGTATATAATGGTAAATAAACCTGATTTGGAATGTAAAGTTGAAAACAATGGTTCATCCATGAATGTGATAAACAACATCCTTAGTCCATTCGTGCTCTTTTTGTAAAACATTGCAAGAACATTATTAAGTAGTTTTGAGAATTTACCGGGGATCGAACTCCGAGTCGTGAATGTGTAAATTGAGTGAACTTACGGGACTAGAGTAAATTGAGAACTTACCGGAATAGAGTGCCCTCTGATAAAGACTGCAGCTCCAGTCACCGGGTCAAATCGGCCGATTCGTGGTCCAAGTATAGCCGCCCCAACAAAGGCAGCCGTGCCCCCTACCGTATGCACCACTCCACTTCCTGAAAAATCCTGTTAAGTGTATGAAGTAACTATAAGACTGGCTACATGTTTGCTGCTGTCTGATTAAAAATCATGGCAATTATCATGTGTTTGTAATACTAAAAGAATCAAACCCATGTTCTGCAGTTTAAGACACGTTGCAGACTTTACTGTTTGAGATATTGAAGAACGGCAGAGAGTTTTACACTAACAAATAATTTGTTTATTTTCGTATAATCATAACAGTATTTCAACTTTAATATTATTAATTTTGAATCTTATAAATTACGATAAAAATAAAATAAAAAATACAAAGTAAACAAATACAAACACATTAAATAATAAATAAATTAAAACTCATGAATTATTACGACTGTTGCGGCCATATTTACTATTACCCCTTGTCTTCAAGGGAATTTTCCCCCTCCCCTTCAGCTCCTGGAGCTAGTTATATGACTAACCCGGTATCCAACACGCCCAATATCGCCTCCATAATCTATTCCCTGGACAAGGAATCCATTAGGCCACCAAGTCCAGTGAGTCACCAGTGGGTAGATAAAGCCTGAAGAGAAGACGGGTACAAAATGCAATATTCAGTTTAGACTGGAATACGTTTTGCAATGACTTTGTCGACGATGCTGGTTTGCTTTAAAATTCTACATATCGCTTAAGAGTACCTACCAAATAAACGAAACATTATGTGAACAGACGATAAAATACGGCACGACTCAGTTTTTTAAAATAAGATCGAAGATAAAATATTTAAAAAGTCAATTTCGCATACGTAGCTGCACACACATGAACACTGAATTCTGCATTTTTCACAGTAAAGCAATTTGTTTGGATTTTGTGGTTGCCACAAACAACTAAATTCACCAAAACGAATTGTTCTGTGCAAAAATTAGGAATCATAGTACATACAAAAAAGTCATTTCTCGCAAAATCATGAAAACAGATATCCATGAAAATAATTCAAGACAGAGTAAATACAAGCAAATCATAACCTTATTAAATAACATTTAGAACGAGGTAAATTTTTGCAAGATTTTAAAATACTAATCATTATTTAATGAAAACAAATGAATTCTAAGAAGGTCTGAAAATTGTTGATTAAATAGAATCCAAAGACATTATTTTAAGATAGCGATTGATTACATATATTAATAAACTGGATATTGGATAAATAGCAAGTATAGCTCTCATGACAAACATGATCATGTCTGAAAACGACGGATAAATCAGGCATGATTGGTATCGCTTGTAAACCCAAATTAATTGATAATCGAAATTCAGGTGCAACGTCTGTTACCGATTAGCAAGTGTGCCAACAAACAAAAATACATAATAAGGCATAAATTTAAGAAGAAAACAAAACAAAGCAAATTTCTTACTTCATTAATTAGAAGATGTTCCTTAATGATTGTATGCTCTGATGTCTGTTGGATGTTTTATCATTTTTCCAGTCAACCCCCCACCCCAACAAGCAATGTTGCCTGTATGAATCAGCACAAAGAATGTGTTACAGAAAATATAAATATCTTCATTTTCCTATGAAAACAGTAATTGATTTGACAAAGTACATCATTTGAAGCATTACATTTACAATTTAAATTTGCAAAATAGTCGTTGCTGTTTTATTGTAAAATTTCGGAACTTCTTTTTATCGTGTATGTATGGATGGATGGATGGATGGATGCATGCATGCATGTATGTATGTATGTATGTATGTATGTATGTATGTCTCTCTCTCTCTCTCTCTCTCTCTCTCTCTCTCTCTCTCTCTCTCTCTCTATATATATATATATATATATATATATATATATATATATATATATATATATATATATATATATATATATATATATATATATATATATATATATATATAAGTGGCCACAATTTAGAGAGAAAAATATTTGCATATCTCGTAATACAAATTGCATTTCATTTCATGAAGATACTTAGTTAATCCCTTAAACATGTTTGTGGTTTAGTCTCTTACCAGTCATGATGAAGCTGAAGATAAAATAAGGCATAAATTCACATCGCTCGGCCATGGCCCCCGACACAATAGTGGCGGCGGTGGCAGTAAAAGCGAACTGAAAAAAGAAGAATCCGTAGCGACTGTCAGGAAGACCAGTGATCGCGAAGTATGTTTGGCCGATGAATTGATTTCCATCTCCATAGGCCAGAGCATAGCCAAAGAGCCAATAGGATACTCCACAAATGACTGAAAATAAAAATGAGGTTTTAAAAATCTTTATATCTATCCACACAACTATATACGTGGGTTTTGGTCCAGATTGGCAGAAAGATAAAATATAACGAACTATATCCAAGAGATTTTCTTTTCCCCGGCACAAAACAAAATACGAATATGTCTTAACAATAGTTGTGTAACTACTCTTTTCCAGTTTCCATATAGTTTATCTGCACATTGTGAATGGAAATGAAACCAAATTGCGATTTACACACGATCGATTAGGTATATCTAAGAACGTTTTGGATTTTTAGAGGGAATGTGCTTTTACTTGTATATAACGCTTTCTGACGCTATATTTTTTAAAATAATTTTCAATTTTGTTTTCTTTGTCTTTTACTTGACATAATTTGTACAGAATTGTTACAGTGAACATTTGATATTTTTCCCCTGAGTACTATGTATTTACATTTATTGGAAGGGTTAGTATTCCTTGGTTTATCTGTGTGCAATTCTTATCATTACATTTCCAAAACTTAAGTGTTAATCAATACCATATAGCCTGTATTGTGCTGTTGTGACCTTAATCCCTTTCCATCGATGCATACATGCAAATATAAACGAACTGACGTCAGCGAAAAAAAGTGTTAGAGTCAAGGGCATGCGATACGGAAAAACGGATGAATGCGCATCGAACGCTACACCAGTGACATAAGTACAAAATGAACAGATCTTTCAGTGTTTCAAGACTGTAGACTCTTTAGTATATAACTGATATAAAGACGACTGATTCTTTATTTTGGTATCTGGTTATTGCTATTATAGAAAAAGGTTTGCTCATCTTTGGTGTGAAGAAAATGTTTAAAAAAGACTAAATTGCCCCCGGGTGGTCGAGTGGTTTAAAGTCCCGAGTGGCCGAGAAGTCTAACCCCCGGATGGCCGAGTGGTCAAAAGTACTCACCTGTTCCAATCACTGCAATCTCACCTCTGTCCGCGTCAGTTCGAGTCTCGGCCTGTGGGTATGTGAGAAAGTTGCCAGTAGCTTCCCGTCGGTTGGTTGTTCTTACCGGGGATTTCCAGAGTTCTTCCTCCATAAGTTATATTGTCTGCCATGCATATCCTATTTTGCGCTGAGAAATGACATTAACGCACAACAACAAGGTCAACAACAAGATTGTCGTAAACCTGCAACCGTCAGCGGTACACAGTTTTCGGAAACACAGTTGATTAAATATATTAATTAAATTGCTTAAGTAATGATTTAACTCATCCAAATCATAATCATATTAGAAAACGATGAAGAAATCGGATATCGATGAATGTTTGCAAACAGATATTAAGTAACAATCGGAATTGACGTGTAAGATCTAATGCTGTACAAGACTGCAGGTTTACCTAAGACACACTATCCACGTCTGAATGAAGGAATACACAAAACAAGGAACCAAAATTCTTACACGTATACTCACAATTATTAAAATATGTTGTTAAAAGATGTTGTGCTCTGAAATCTGTGAGATACATCCTCTCTGTGATTCTTCCATCATGCTCTCACAACAATAAAGTTCACTGTAACAATCTGCGCAAAAAATCTCTTTATTTTTTATGAAAACTGTTTTTAATTTGACAAAATTCACAATTTTTGATGCATTGTAGGTATAAGATACATTTGTAAAAGGTCGAAGTCTCACAGTTATCGTATTTGGGAACCTCTTTTATCAGTCCTACAGTGGGTAATCACATTGGCACAAAATTCAGACAGCAGGATCCATACAAATAAATGGTTTTTGCATTTAAAATTGATAAAGAAAAAAATATGGTTTTTGCAGATGAAATATTTTGCTCGTGAAGTGGAAACATTTTGCATTGTCATATATGAAAGTGTTCTTGATATTTGCACAGAAAACGGAGATATTCTCTCTCTCTCTCTCTCTCTCTCTCTCTCTCTCTCTCTCTCTCTCTCTCTCTCTCTCTCTCTCTCTCTCTCTCATATATCACAAAGACAGTATACATTTTAATTTCTACTTTTCTAACCGAATGCAAAACAAATTAGCATTAAAACAAATTCTTTCATCTATTCAAAAGCATGCACTTACACGAATCGCAAACGTTCTTGATTAGAATGTTGGTGACGTTTTTGCTTCTGACTGAACCTGCCTCCAGAAGTGCGAAACCTGATTGCATAACTGAAAGAAGAAATAAAGAATTTAGTCGTTATTATTCAACTTTGAAAGAGAAAATTTCAAATTTCAATTGAATACTGTAGTCGTCTGGCATAAGATGTTTTTTGAGGAAGATGGTTTCATGGCTAGTTGAATGGTGTTTAAAGGCACGTCAGCACATGATAACCATTTTAGTGCCATGGCAATGTGAGAAGAGTGCCGTTTCCAGAGATGCTTTAGCATTACTACTCTGTGGCCTTAAAATAAGAAAAGAAAAGGCAATACCGAGAAGTTTTGTAAAATGTAACAAATAATTTAATTCTCTGTTACAACAAAAGAAGAGGAATTTATTGTATTGTGAACTAAATCCAAAATTAACCTAAGAGTTCTATCACAAGTCCAAAAAATAGAGTGTTCCGAATGAATTCCAGTTCTTGAATGTGCTAACGTACTCCGAGTTTTGATGTATCACAATGTTCATTGTCCAAATCGTCCGTGAATGAATTCACAATAGTCACTAAATGTTCCTTTTCTCCACACAGTCGTATGAGCACTTTGTAATTCCAATAAATAATTTAAATGAATGGTTCCTCTCAAACTCAATCCAGATACAACATTAAATAATCCGTAAGCTGATATTAAAACATTCCAACGACTATATCATGACTTAATTCCAAAAATCGCTATATAACAAATTTAAATTTCATATATTATCTCCACGTGAAAAAATTTTGCACGACATCACCACATGAATTACAAAGCAATTCTCACCCACCTGACTTAATCATCCAATCACAAGATTATTCCAACTGTACACAGAACTCATTATATATGACGAATTTAAACTCGCAAACAACACATTCATAGCTCTATCTAAAAATTAGAATCTACATCCATGGACCGAAAGTTAAACATCTACTGGTGTAGGAAAAAATACAGATGCGCAGTGCCATTCTCAGTGACACACCGCAGCAGCCGACCCAGATTGATGTGGGCAAGAAGACGGACCTGCATCACATTAACTATTTGGTATGATATCCACTGAATCACTGCGTTTCCCACTTAAACCACAGAGGTAAATGGGCATAGATGTTACTAGTATTGTCTACGCAAGTGAGTGAACAATGGATCGAACATGGGACAACAGGATAGATTTAATGATTGATAGTTTGCTTGATTAAATGATTGAGGATTTTAAAGGAAACTGCTCTGCAGCCATTCATTTGCAAGAACAACTTAATTTAGCGCACATTTATTCGTTTGCTTCAAACTGAGTTCCTGTTAAACGACAGTGGGTCGAGAGTTTTCTCCGTGAGTATTTTCCGAAATTCTTAAAAGCCTTGTAAATCAATGCGATAAAATCAAACCTTACTAAGGACGAGTTAATGGACAATCTTATATTTATATACGCGAAAGAGTAGTCGGAACAGTTCCATTTTTGCTGAGAAACCAGTCGCGTTTTGAGTGGTCCCGTTGAATAAGAGCATTGCTCTGTTTCGGGGACTTGAGAGAATGTGCCTGGAGTTCCATAGTCCCTTTTAAACTCTAGTGGTGTACATCGGTTGTGTGACTCCAGATACAGTATTTATGACTGGAGACTGGTAAATTACACAATGAAACAAACAAGAAATGACTGTTCCGTCGTCGGCAGGTATCGTTTATGTCGCCATGGTGGCAATTTGTTGTTGTTGTTATAGGGTTTAACGCCATTTTTCAGCACAAGATAGACTATACATGGCGGCCGGTATACATGGTGGAGGAAGAACCAGGGTAAACCCCGGAAAGAACCACCGACCCACAAGAAGCTAGTGGCAAGCATCCTCACGCACCCACACTGACAGAGCATGAGACTCTGTCGATTCTATTTTTCGATGAGTTGTTTACAGGTTTCAAAATCAGCCTTAATAATGAGCCTGCGTACGGTTTGGGGTAAGTTTCTGATCGTATGATTAAGTATTGCAACATATATCACATGGAGATGTATTGCAATATGTCACGTGGTGATGAATAGTGAAATATGTGACATAAGGATCAATTAGGACTTTGATTCGAAATAGATTCGTGAAGATGTATATAAGGAACGAAGTGAATAGTTATTTGCTAGTATTGTTCTTGTTTCAATATCAGTCTGTAGATGTATTTAATGTTGCGTTTACATTTAATTTTAGCGGAACCATTTATTTAAATTATTTACTGACAATGCCTTTGTGATGCATTTGGGACTGTTGGCACTTAACTTTCTTCAAGGATGCTGGTACTTCAGTATATTCAAGGCTTCAAATTCATGCGGAACACTATTCAATTGGACTTGTGATAGAACTTTCATGATTACTTTAGATCTTGTTCACAATACTGTAAGTTCCTCTTAAACTTTCATTTTTATAACTTAGAGAATTCAATTATTTGTTACGTTTTACAAAACTTGTTGGCTTGTGCCTCTTTCTGTTACTTTATTTACGACCATAGAGTCATAACAGTTGTGTATTTTGTCAATGTATTGCATATGCATATGTCATTAAAATACATATATTAATTGTTGTATACAAACATAATTATTTTAATCCATGCAGTCACTAATTATTTGACCCTGCTGTTCAAAGATATATCTCATCGAAGAATTAATACCTAACTTATAAAATAAAATATCTATCTCGATATTAACGTTCTCTAAATCTTGTTTCCACACCTACAATTCGGCTCAATTTGATCTTAACGTTTTCTATATCTTGTTTCCATACCTACAATTTGGCTCAGTTTGATCTGATCTGGTCTGAGTCTGTAATTGATGATACCGGCAATTTTGGTTAAACAGCTAACTAGTCCGGCAATTTTAGTTAAACACCTAACTAGTCCGGCAATTTTAGTTAAACACCTAACTAGTCCGTCAATTTTAGTTAAACACCTAACTTGTCCGGCAATTTTAGTTAAACACCTAACTAGTCCGTCAATTTTAGTTAAACACCTAACTTGTCCGGCAATTTTAGTTAAACACCTAGCTAGTCCGTCAATTTTAGTTAAACACCTAACTTGTCCGTCAATTTTAGTTAAACACCTAACTAGTACGGCAATTTTAGTTAAACATCTAGGTGGGCAGCGGACTATCACAATCATTGTTATCTAGTAGCTGACGGACAAGCTTTAGGTCATCTTCGCTAGCCAAAGTTCCCATGTTTTAACCCAAACTGCACCTTGGCGGGTCGATCAAATATTTCAGTGCTTAGGGTCTGTGAATTTCATTGGATCAAAATCAAGATGTTCAGATTTTAACACTGTTCCTACATGATCGAGCCCAGGGAGCATACACCTGGAATGGACTCACAAATAAACAATTTTCCACTGCCGGTCTGTAGTAGTACAAATACTTCCTTAACCTCAGATACACCTGTAACGGGATGTTGTGTACTGTAATTACCTCGATAGGCCCAACCAAACTATTTCACCGCTCTTGTTTACATTTAAATTAAAGCTGTCTATGCTGAAAACCAACTTTTACCTGTTGTCTTTATGTAAGAAAAGTTTCAATTCAAGCTTTTTTTCTGTTTAAAGCTGCAACACAGGTGTGAAACCTATTTTTTGTTTGTTAGGAATACTAAATGAAATAATTCTTCATTATGCATAAATGTTGTATGGGAAAATCAAACTCTCTGGATCAGAATATCTTACATTAAACACTCCTCCAAACATCGTGACTGACTCAAAATTTTGTCGGTCATATTCATTGTTTCTATCCTCTACCGATACATTTAAAGGATTTTAAAAACCTACTTTAATATCATATTAGTTGATAAACATTTGAAGAATGATTGTAATTCACTTAGTTAAGCCCGTAAATTTCACTTAGTTAAGCCTGTAAATTTCACTTAGTTAAGCCTGTAAATTCACTTAGTTAAACCTGTAAATTTCATTGAATTCTCAATTGCTTAGATATTGATGTTTACAACCGTTTAATAATTCAGTAACAATTGGATTAGTTTTCTTAGGTGTAGGATACAGCCTGATGGGTCAAATGATGACAGGGTTATGGTTGGTGCCAGATTTCAGCAATGTTATAATTGGTCATAATTATATTTAAATCATATTTGAAAAATACCCAAATTAAATTATCATGTGACAATCATTCGTCGTTCTTTTTTTTTTTTTTTGTTCATTTTGAAATTACTGTCAAGCAAGCTTAATACCAACAAAAATTTAAATTCAACATATAGTGCAACGCATATTCGAACGTTTCCCAATCTCCTGGAAATACTACTACTACTACTACTACTACTACTACTACTAATAATAATAATAATAATAATAATATACTTACAAAGAAGGCACAATCCCATTATGATCAGAAGGAACTGGTCCATATTGTGCTCCAATACGGCCACCGATTTTGCCAGCTTTTCAGGCACCACAGTTGTATTATATATCGATGCATTGGAACTGTCGCCCATTTATGTTCACTTGCAATTGCAGAAACACTAGAGAAATTTAAGTTTTCATTTTTTTTTTTAAAAATGAATACAAAATGACTTCCACTGATTTCTCTAAAGAAAGTAGCCTTTTTCTTACCCTGGCTTCTTGGTATACACAGTCAAGACATCTATTATTAATAAATGCAATTATTGCATTAATTTACTAACGATCGTTTTATCCCCCACATTTTAAACTTGGATTGAAATTGAGCCAAAGATCGTATACGAAATGATAATTTAAGCTAACGATTTAAAAAATAAGAAGAATAATATGAATCAAAAACCTCCAGGAAATATTGCACATAATGAAAACAATCCTCAGAAACAAATTGCCTGGCAAATAAAAATTGTTTTTAGTGCTTCTTATTCTGCTCGGAATCTACACTCCCCTACTGCCAGTATGCTAAGACATATTCTTTAAATGTCTTTCCAGAAACAACTAAACCAGCTATTTAAACCATAGGTCCTACCACACCCCCTGTCCAAAAGGGCAGAAAACTGACGAATCACATCAGCAAGCAGCAGATAACCACGCCCCATGGATTCCCGTGCCAATTTACACGCTATCATTCGTGTGACATCCATTTGGCGTTGGCATATAATGGAGAGTGGGATTGTGAGCTAGACTTATGAGTGTGTGTGTTGTGTTCATCCCTTCACGGCATACCTTTGCACTAATACTATAATGTCTGTACAATGAAACTGTCGTACAACAGTTCACTAAATGATCGTGTCATGTACAATTAACATGAACTTCAAGACTGCTTGACACTTTACGAGGCATGGTCTGGTCTGAACACTAACTCGTACGCCTGCATAATAATTATCTAATCATCCAAATGACCATCGTTTTGAGCGGCTTGAGTAAAACTTATCACACCGTGTATTTTAACCAATGTATAAATAACATAATTTATGGTTTAGTCAGAACAAAACAATCTTGTCCGCATTTTGATACAAATTTCCACTGTAAACATCGCTTATCGAACTCGAATTTGTGTTAGCGGCCAGATAAATGAAATAAGACTCTGTGCAGATAAATTATTTTTTCGCGTTTATTTTTACTTTCAATGGTCACCAGCACATAGTTCGTGGCGTGCTTCACGCTGGGAAGGTTTATGGCCGAAGGGTCAGTTCTGGACCAATCGAGTTCTAACCGCAACTGTTTTTCAATGCAATGCCATTGAACCCAAACTAGGACATGTCGTTGATACAGCATTAATACTTCCCTGGGTGTACAATTACATTGTGATACCATGATATACATCTTTACCTGTGTATCTATTTCATCGTTGATGAAATGAAAACAACTCGTACCTGACCTCGGATTTCCCGACTACAGGTGCTCAGCTGAAAAGAGGATGTTTTTGATCAGCGATCACTGATTCTCTAGAATATAATCACTTCAATTTACAATCCAACCATACAACGTACGAAAGGTCTAATGTTTTGATACAAAGTTTCAATATAGTTAACGACGTAAGCATATTCATTCTTCTTGTCATCATCAAAATATGGGACTCTAGCATGCAGTTGATTGATACATAGTATTGAGGTTAACGACCATCTAAATAAAGTTGGCCTATATATAACTCTCGTATACAGATGAATAGTGCATCTAAATAAAGTATATATAATAAAGTATATATAAGG
>JAECUM010047528.1:0-24614 GCA_016617855.1 Megalonaias nervosa
ATATATCACAAGGACGGTGCCGATATCACATTATGGTGTAGTAGGTAATGAGTGTCACTACACATATGCCAGGGTTGTGCACCTTCTGAGTAACACTTTCACTTATTGAGTCTAGTACTTGCAACTTCGGAGATTTGTAATGTGTGCACCATATGCTACTGTAAGAACATAGGTATAGCTATCTGATTTGACTACACCTTCGTTGTATAGAATCGTACACCTTTAGCAGCTTATATCTACGGCCACAATATACCGTGTACCTTCATGTGACAAACTTTCAGTGCACCTTAACTTGTTTTGCTCCTGTTTGCATCTTCTGCCAAGGTTATCGCCAGTGTTTCGGAGATGCAGATCATAATCGCATATCGCATTCTCTGGAGAAAATACCTTCTGTTTTAAGTTATATAATACATATAACGTCATCTACATCGGTCTCAGAATGCAAGAGTTAGAATCTATTTCCTTAATATATTAGTCAATTATTCCTATGTAATTTTCTTTGCACCTACTTTCTGATATTTGAATTGTTCTTAGACATATTTATTTACAGAATATAATTATGTCTATATGTACTAGCAATTAATAAGGCGTTTTTGTGATGACAGTTTTGTTATTGTAATCTGTTTTAATGCTAGAAGTAGAGGACCCACAGACATGTAACTGCCATCTTATTCTCCTCAAAGTAGACCCTGACCGGCGTTTACAATATTATGAACCAAAGGACAATGTTACAGATAATCCATATAACTAAAGGAATTAACATTTAAAAATTCAACAGGTTTTATTCTGTTATAAATCTCACAAAGAAAAGTATTTTCGTCAGTGAGGCTTTTCACTTTGGATCATTTGATTGCTGTCACCTCGAATTTCCGAATAGATCCCGCGTTTTGCCACCTTCACACAGCATGGTAGAGAAGAAGTGAGCGCAGTGTTAACAGTGTCTTGCTATGGATGCTAGCATAAACAAGTCACGTGCTAACTTTCTTATATGATCACAAGGTCATACAGAGGTGATTAAGTGCAAGCAGAGTCAATATTATTACTTCTCTAATCTATAGCAAATTTAATTTTAGGAACTGCATTATATAGGATTAACTAGCCAAAGTAATGTGATCACCATTCTAAATATCCAGTGGATGTCACTTTATTAAGGGTAATAATGTCATAAATTCTGGTAAATGCCTATGAAATAAATAATGTTTTTCAAGTTATTCAATAACAAAGGACCACTTCAGCGCCCGCCTCGGATGGGGGAGGATGCGGGTTCGAACCCCGGCCGAGTCATACCAAAGACGTATAAAAATGGTACTAACAGCTGCCTTGCTAGGCGCTCAGCATTAAGAGGTTAGTTTTAGGACTGGTCGGCACGGTGTCAGGATAATGTGACTGGGTGGGACATTGTGCCACATGTCTACGGCATGATGCCCCATTGCTAGACATCATTATAAACTGTCACACTGCAGACATCGTAGCGATATAGTAGTAATAGTAAATGAGGTTTCTATCTCAGAGACCACCTTCCCCCTCCAAAACGCTTCTATGTTGACATTTTATCACCAGCCTTTTCTAGCTCAAAATAATGACTTTCACACGCTTTCTAGCATATTTCTGACAAAATATGTTATGTCGGGGTGAGGGGTCTCTGAGATAGAGACAGCTCATTTACTATTACTAGTATAACCGTCATATTGAATTTAAATCATTTCAAATAAAAATAATCATCATTCCACGGGGTCTCTTCATTGCCAGTAAATCTTTTACCATGAGGTCCTTAGGGTCCTTAGAGTCCTTCCTTCTTTCGTTTTTGTTAAGGCCTTTCTTATGTCCCACAGGCACCTCGTGAGAATTTTTCTTTTGGCGACATTCTTTCTGAATGTCCTTATGTGGGGTGCCCTTCAGTGAGGTCACAATGTTAAGAGTTCACATCACCCTACTGTTTATTTTTGAGGGGATCCAATTTTCATAAACACACTCCCCGGCTAATTCCTAAATGTACGAAACGAAATTTTAAAAATTTAGAGAGTTGTCTAGGCTTTTCAGTTTCATGTACACTCAACCCAATATCAAACCCCGGGGTGAGTTAAAAAACATCACCCACCACGTGTTTGACGTGGTGAGGAAGTATACATGAAATCCCTTGGGGTCGAGCCCCCCACTATTATTAGAAAATCTGGCAATAACGACCACCATCGACAATGTGTCGGTCACGTGAACCGAACTCAACACCTCGAGTACGAGAATTCAACACTCTAACACTTGCGCTACGGACTCTACTTACTTATATACGTTTCAGAAATTATTATAAAGTTACCTCTGACAAAATCTGAAAGAAGCAAGAAACTTGACAAAACCATAAAAACAAATGTTTCTTGTAAAAACGACCAAAAAAATATTATTTATCAGTAAATAAAAATATAGTTATTTATTATAAAATGCAAGGGTGACAACCTATCAGAGTTATCTCCCTTCAAAATGCAAGGAAGACAGACAGAGTTATCTCCCTTCAAAATACAAGGAAGACAGACAGAGCTATTTTCTATTTTAAAGATCTTCCTCACCTATTATTAATCTATCGACAGTAGATCTCAGAAATAATTCATTATCGTGTTTATGAAAATAAAATTTAATTTTTCCGATTACTTTTCGATGACATTCAAATGACTCTTTCATTGCTATCCTGGTGAGAATATACTTACCACCTTTTGCCTGAACCTTCTACCGGTTTAGGTCAATATTTATTTTTGTGTATTTTTCTTGACTGATCGGATCATGAGGATTATCGTATTGCAGCATAATTGCTGTTATCTGATTTGATAAGCGAGAGTTTTATTCTATCAAATTTACTAAAACAAATAACTGAAATTTCATCATTAAATTCAACTGATAATTGCTGGCCATTAACCATTAATTTTTTAATTTTGCTACTAACTCCATTAGTCTAATTTTAAATTTTGGAACATTATTTATAAAGTTTAGACAAAATTAATTAAAGATGTTGATTTGCGTAGTGTCCAAAAGCTAATGTGTTTACACCATCAATACAATATCTCTTATCATCAAAATTACTTAGTCCACGTTTTATAATTGTATTTGTTTCAAGTTTGTGATGATTTGTTCTGATAACATTTGTTTTAATAAAATTAGTGCAGGTATTTAGCGCTGCTTTAAAATCATCAAATTTCATGCACTTTTTTACATATTCGCGAGGAATACCTTTTGCTTTTCTTTTTGTCAGTTTATTGTCATCTAAAATTACGGCATACATTTTACTTCTTAGTCCAACAAATTCCCTAACTGGCGCAAACATAAATTCATCTTTCATCTTGCCGATGACATTTTTATTTGCATCATCATAAAATCCACTACTTTTTGGATAATCCGATAAATCAAATAAATTTTATTGTTATAAATATCTTGATAAACATCCTCACATTTTATGTTATAAACAAGTGAATCCGTATCAGTAAATAGCAACTCCGAACGTGGCCACTGCATTTTAGTAAAATTATAGTGAAAGTAGTACATTAGCCATTTTGATATATCAAGTACGGCTGCACCAACATAAATCGGATTATTCAGCTTCAAATTTGCCTTTCGTCGCTGTATTGCAACAAGATTTCATTAAAGATTTTCATACTGACAAAACTGTCTTCGTTAACTAATTTATTTCTGCGATTTACATCATTTACAATTTCAATATTGTTTCGCTTTCTGATATTTTCCATCGTCTTACCGAACACGGAATTGTTCATTAACTTGAAAAAGTTTTTTTCAAAGTTGGTCTTAGCAATAGCACGACGTTTGGTATTTAAATCAATATAATCTGCCATCCACTGTGATTAATTAAATTTTAACACGTGATGAACTTTTCTCAGAATTAGTCCAGCATCAACTGCGTGTTTTAAATTTTTGTAATGTATCACGTAATTTCTTTTATTTAACAAATTTGGAACTAGCTTATTAATAATCGAAATTTTTGCTGTTGTCATTGCCTGTTGTTCAGGCGATAATAAACTATAATCGATCATCATTGACTCTGCACAAAACGGAAAGTCGTTATGTAGATCACGTAACGAACTAGGCTAATCGAGATCAACTTCAACAAAATAACTGACATTTTCTGGTAAATCTTTTTAAGTTTCTTTAAGAAATTGATCTGGAGTTATCCAATGAAATCCACTACACGGCATTGGCTCTGACGTAGCATAATCATACAAATTATTATTTTTAAGTATTTATTATTAGCTACCGCATATTTTTGTTATAACGCTACTTCCGCTGCGAATTCCTTTTTCAATAAAATTAAACATATCAACATCGGTTAAGAGATCTAATTCTATCCTACTTGTTTTTATCAGAGCATCCCACGACAATCCTGGCGCAGAATAATAGCAACATGGATCTAATCCGTAATTTTCATGACTAACTTTACGAAAACTCTCGAAAACGTCTGCTAGTAATAATACATTTGTTTTCAAATATAAATCATGATAATCACCAAGTATCTTGCAACCTAATTTATTCCAAATTTCCTGTGCATATCTGTACTCGTCATCTGTAATATTTTCATTTTTTAAGTGAGAGTAAAATTTATCTTTGTTAGAAAGAGAAGTTTCATCAAATCTGCTCCAGTCATCGAGATACTCATACGGAAAGACACCTTTTTTTGTCAGAGAGACGTAGTCTCCATCAAAGGAACTTTTTAAATTATTGAAACTGCTACAACCTTTTACAAGCTCATCTAATGGTGCCGCCGTAAATTGCAGACTGTCGATGAAACGTAATTTGCCAAGCATAACTGACATATACTTTTCAAAATTGTTTGGAATACATTTTATTATATTACTTAATTTTAGTTTAGATTTAATTTCCTCATTGCCAAATGCTTCGACAATGATATGACTATCATAACCACGAAAATTATGTAAAACGACAGGAATAAAATCTGGCGCATGAAATTTCAAGTTACATTTGTTATGTGCTGCTCCGCGATGTTGGCCGGTTAGATGACAGTGATCGCGCACTTTATCGTTACCTAGAGGTTTCTCGCAGATATGACAATTAACTGCCTTATCGAAATCAAGTTGCTGTTTGGATGTTATTTTTATTGGAGCTTTTCTGGATAATCCATTGAAAATTTTATTAACATCGTCTATTAAATTTTTAATAACCACACGGCAGGACTTTTACATCTGTACAGTTTTATTGGACTTGTACAGTTATCATTAACGCATCAAACTACTTTTCAGCTGCTCCACTGGGAACATGTTGTTGTATTTTTCTGGTGCTTGATTTATTTGGATCATTTTCTGCGCCTGCCACATGATCAAGTAGACACTCGAAATCAGCATAAATAACAAACGGAATATTTAATTTATGATTATAATTTTTAAATTTTAATACTTTTTCTTGTTTTCCTGGCATTGTTACTTTTTTAACATTAACACAGTATTTAAGATGATCTTGCAGTTTTTCATCTTTGGAAAAACGTTGTAAACAACGGTAGTAAAAATATTTCTTATTTTTCTTTTTATTATATTGTCTGCCAACTAGGCCGTTAAAGTTTTGTATCCAGCTGTAATGTCCTTTATAAAATAATAAATTTATTGTATTTTGTGTAGCAAATACTGAAATATATCTAGGGTAAAACATTTTATTTTTCATCTAGTCCGAAAACATTTATTGAAATACGTTTTGTTTTTCAAACTTTGGTATCTGATTCTCTGTCACTGGAAAAGTTATCCCATTAAAATTTAGCTCGTCTTTGTACGGCAAATATTTTTCAACGCGATTAGAGTTACAAATTTGATGATGTCTAGCACACAAAAATTGCCCAACGATAACATTCGTTATCATGGTTTTTGACATTTATGCAACATTTTGTGTTTTTAATTTTTTGAGGAAGATCAACGTAAGAACCACCGCGAAGTGCGCTATATTTCATTGTGTGAAATAAAACTTCTTTGATCATTTCAAATTTCCAACCTGATCCTGATACAGTAAATTCCTCCAATTTTTTATTTATTTCTTGATGTATTTCATCAGCGACTGAGGAAATATTTGTTCCAGCTAATATTTTTCGTGATTTAGCCGTTAAATATGGTTCGGCAATCTCATTGATGAAATCTATATTTATATCTTTTTGAAGTGCTTGTAACTTTCATAAAATAACGTGATACTGCACTATTAGCTTGATACCTTTATGAACTGCAAGTTCTCGCGTTACAATTGGATGCAGAAGATGAAACAAATTTGTAGAGTTAAAATTTGCTAAAATATTTTGATTATCAAATTTATAACTGTTATCGTAACCGAAAAATGCAGTAGCAGTTTTTTCTGCTTTGATAAGGCTCTTCTTAGCAATATCTCGCATTTTCAGCATTATATTTATATAACATTTTATATATTTAATTGATTTTTTAAATTTTCAATTAACGATATAAAAATGCTATATATTATAATGAAAACGACAGCAAAGGAACAGGAAGAATATTACGTACACCCAATCTATAATAGTTATGCCGGGAATGCATTGGGTTCAGTGATTCATGCGACATATCAAAAACCGTTTGGTAAATCAACACCAGCTGGAGTGATGATAAGTGTTAGAGGAGATAATACAGAACGTACTGAAATGTTTAGAAAAGATTTTATTTACACTTTGTTTTGCGGAGACATACCAGCTAGACAGCGAGTATATCATGTCAACGGCGCGGTTACCGATGATAACATTGCAAACTTGTCTTTACAAAGTGAATTTCAACTTCATCCCTGTTTGATCTCTACGAGGCGAATGATAAAGGAATTATTCGAAATATCCAAAGTAAAAACGTATTAAGAAAAATAAATAATAGCGGATATCTTAAAATAAAAGTTAGAGGAACAAAAACAGATCAAGTTGGTTATTATTGCCATCGTTTTGTTTACGAAACGTTTAACGGATCTATACCTAATGGTTTAGTGATAGACCACGCCAACCGAATTAAAACAGACAATCGTTTAATAAATCTCGAACTTGTCACGCCGAAAGAAAATAGCAGACGAGGAAACACAGGTAATTGTAATTTTAGTAAAGTTAAACCTATTGTTTCATTTAATCTTGAAACAGATGAGAAACTAAACTTTCCTTCAGTGACAGCTGCTGATAGATATTTTAAAATACATTCGGCAACTGTCAAGAGAGTTGCGGACGGTGTTATAAATACGGCAACATCACAATCAACATTTGACAGAATCATCTTCAAATATGACGACTAATTATATTTTCAGGCTCAGTTTTGGTAAGACAATTATGAGCAAACATTAAAACATCATCTTTGTTAAATTTTAGTGTAATAAATGTTCTGTCATTAAGTTTTTTTGTTTTTTTTTTCTGCCGCTGTTAGCAGAATCTTATTAGAATCTCCTTGCATAATAATAACGTCAACAGAATAATAACTATATCCCGACAAACATTTTTGCACTGCTTCGGCTAATTCTCCATAATTTAATATGTTAACTTTCTGATGATTTTTTATCTCGTTAGTCATCTTATTATTATAAATTACATAAAAATATATTATAATATGGACTTGATGAAACGGCTTGCTGATATAATCGGGGACGATAATATAACAGCAGGAGATGTTACAGTCGCAGATAAACACAACTCGGTTGATTACACATAGGATGACATTCTACTTAACAACGACGACGAACAAAACGAGACAGTAGGTGTAGTTGATAAAAAAAAATACAGCAGACCGACAACTGGCAGATATAATGTAAAATATCATATCACAAAGAAAAGTTTTGAAATTTAATTTTTCAGTAGTTGAAAATCAGTAATTTTGGCGGCTTATAAAACCCTTTTTAAACATTAGAATTCCAGACCGACAGGAAAATATAAAATTCGATTTTATATTTGTCAAACTATTTAACCTGATGACGATTTCTGATGATCGCAGACGATATATGATATCGTTATGTGAGCCAATAAAATGTTAATCTGTCAAACGTAAGTACGAGGAAATCTACAAAAACATTATTTCATAATTTGTTTGGTTGGTACCCAACTATTAAATTTATCGCTATAACCGCGCCACTTGACAAGGCTTTTATTACAACGATTTTTAATTACTCGTTCCATAACGAAAACATCTTGTTCAGATTTTTGTAGTTCTTTTTCATAAAAACTACCAATTACAGGCTCACCTGCTAGATCCTTTATCGCGTATGTTACAGGTATTGTCATTAAAACATTATCAACTATAAATACTTCTTCAGTCCAGTTTACGGTAAATCCTTTCTCAAATACTTTTTTTGTTAATGCAATTCGAACTCGATCACCTACCTTAAATTTATGTCGCCGGTACAGATTTTCAATTGTCAATATTGGATTTTTAATTGTGTCATTTGGTGATATTTTCCTTTCTTTGGCGGAAAGGGTTCGATGTTTTGTGTTATTATGTCTATTAACAATTTGTGAAAGATCGTCAATATATCTGTTTGTGTTTTTAGCTGCCAAATGCTTATATATCAGCTCGTTTAGTGTGCGATTAAATCTTTCAACGACAACACTTTTTCCCTCATTTCCTGTAACATACCTTTTTATGTTATTTTGTTCCAAAAACTGCTCGAAATTTTTATTAAAAAACTCCGCTCCGTGATCAGTCCAAATTTTATTTGATTTTATTTTCCGGACTTGTTATTATCTGTTTTAACGCATCAGTCATCGATGTTCCTGATTTATCCGAAACGGGTACACTAAACACGTATTTACTAAAAACGTCAATAACGTTAAACAAGTATTTTTACTATCGGTAAATTTAAGAATATTTGAGACATCTACTCAATCTATTGCCCAGATATCGTCAACGGCATTCTCGACAACCTTACGTCGTGTAAACTGTTTTGTTAGGTTTATGTAACTCTGACGCTAGATCATCATACAATTCTTTTCCAAGACCTAACTTATATTTTGTTCCTATCATTCCTTGAACTAACCTTCTATCAAATCGTTCTCTCATATTTACAGGTTTCATATCATGTAGTTCATCTAGCATTATCTTATCACAGCCAGGCTTATCTTGCTCGTTATCACGATAACAGATATCTTGACACATTGCTATTGCATCAACTTGATTATAAGGCTCTTGTCCTGGTAACGGATTATCATTTTCGTCTAACTGTTTGTCTAGTCAAAGTGTTTCTATTACAGGTAAAATTTTTGGTATTGCGCTATCTATTGCAGAAAATGCTGGTCCAAAAATTCCTCCCTGTTTTGACATCACTGTTATTTGTGCAACAGACAGTTTGAGAACAAACGGTTTTCCCTGATTAAGTTTATTGATTAGCTGTTGCGTCAACATTTCTTTCACTGCGGCGACTTTGTCAGTCCCCAGAGACTTTGTCTCTAGGGATATCATTAGAGAAACAGAATTACGTTTGGCAACCACTGCTGATCATTTTTTAATTTCGCCGGGCGTTAGGTATATTTCTCTGGTTGTGTATTCCGTTTTCATTTTATACTTGTTTGTCACACAATACTCACACTTGGTCAGTCATCCTTCCCTTGTTTGCATCAATTGTCAAAAATCTATCACTGACAGCTAGCGCATATACGTTATATTGTTCGGCTGCCAGTACGCCAAGCGTTCAAGTGACTTCCATATAACAGTCAATCCAATAACTCGTTCGGAATGCTTTGATATGTCAAAATAAAAGATAGGATACAGTGATCGAAATTCCCCTACTGATATCTGAGATCCACCGTCAGCGTCCTGAGATTTTGAATAGCCTCCGTAAGGTACATGTACGGCCGAAATATGTTTCTGGTGGCATCCACGGCAAAATTGCATTCGATTGCACGTTCGGGATATTGTCAAGAATTTACTCTAACAAAGATTCGTCTTATATCAGGGTTATTAAATACGGAGTTGTTCATTTCGTGAGCATTACGACGTGCCTGTCGTTGATATACAACGAACAAATGTCGAGGTAATTTTGCGCTTGACGTCGTTGTAACACGCCAGGTGTAATCAGCTGTGTTAGGAACTGCTTTTTAGTAAATTCTGTTTTGCTGAAAATATATTTTTTCGTGTAAGCGGTCAATAATGATTCGAGTTCCATCGTTTTAGCTACAGATGGGACAACTCGTGGCATCCACAGCGCTAATCTTGTAATAGTAGACTGTCCTTCAGCCATACCAGCGGCGCGTGTTATACAATCGTTTTGATCAGCTCGATCTAAAATTAGTGTATGCTTCATTCCGCGAAAAACTTTGAAATATCTTCCACGGTTTGATTGGCCAGTTTTTACCGTGCGCTTTTAAATAAACTCCAACCGTTATTGACAAGTGCAATTTCTGCACCAGCGGCAATATCACCGCCTATCGCAGTTAGTCATTGGCCACGCACTTCTAACACCGCCTTGTGCGACAACAGAAACACGTCCTCATCTCTTGTGTTGAAAGTTCTAACGCCAGCTTTATTTGGTTCGTTTGAGTTTTCGTCTAGATATTCAACGTACTCGAATTCTGTCACTGTGTCGTCGGTATCATGTTCTTCGGCAAGATCGAGAAATTTTTAACTGACATTATTTATTTTATAATCCACACAAAATTGTGTGGCACACAGAAATTTCAGCAACTAAAAAGCAGCAGGCGTTATTATTTGTCTTGTTTTCTTTAAAAGTTTGCGTATTACCTCTTCACCACGTGGTGACAATAATTTTTTGGTTGTAGCTATCATAGCTCGTTCTGTTTCCAAAGTTGGTGCAATATCTGATATTGCTCGTTTTATTTCCAATGCTGAAGGCGGGCTACCTTTAATTTTATCAGCGATCTTTTGTCCTACTGCGATGACAGCAGTGCTAGCAATAGTTCTACCTGCGTCAAGTGCAATTGGTGCTACTTTACGCGCATTTTCTGGGATATTTTCAGCTATTTTTGTAAATATATTTCCAAAATATCCACCCACAAGTTTTCTTCTATAAACTTTTTTGGTCTCATCTTGTTATTAAATTAGGTTTCCAAAATTTACGCCGGCAACTACGTTATTACGCTTACAATCACGAAGTGATCGCTCGTAAGTATAAGTAATACGTGACAATTTCATTGATATGATCTATTTGTCGTCCTCATTGATCTGTTAGTTGCATTGTTATGCTGGTTATTTGATTTTCAGGAGTAATCGGATAGTATATTATTTGTCGAGGAATAATCAGTGACCTAGGCGGGACATCTGGTGAAAAACTATAGATTGTTTGAACTTGACTTCCTAAAGCTGAATAAGACCCTGGTGCAATAGAGCAATTGATCAATATTGTGTTCACTTGTGTTATGTTAACTGGAAGATTTCCGTCGTACGATACACTTTGTTCTGACACACTACCATATTGTTGGTTTCTAAAACCTAATAATGATGCGATACTAGTCACTGGTGAAAAATCGATTATCAAATTATTTTATAATGTGATTCTGGCTCGTAGCGTATTATAGTTTGGAGTCAACTCAAAATTGACTGCGGCAGTGTATTTTGTTATCACTTCTCTTATCGTTTTGTTGAGGTCAGTCACGTTACATGCTCCTTGTGGTATTTTCACTGATACCCAAGCACCAGAATTAAATGTAAAGTCGTCGTTGACGTTTAATTTTACATTTGCCATAGAATGCCATACTGTAGCAGAATTTAATCCGATTTCGTACTGTTTATTCGGATCTAGTATTATTGGCGGATTATAGTGGGCAGAAAAGTTTGCGCTGTCACTCGTTGTTTGTGACGAGTCGAGTAATAATGTTGTTGACATTTATATTTATTTTGTTAGATAAGATCGCAATATAAAATTTCGTACTCGTCTGATGTTCGTAATCTGCTCGATCTAAGATTATCTAATATATCAATAATTTCGTTGTCGATTTCAGTGCTTTTATTACCTGCTTCTTTTGATGATAATAATAACAATAGTCTGTCAACTATTTCAGCATTTGATGTAAAAAAATGTTATACCTGTTCCAGTGTTTTCCTCTTTTATCTCGATCGTTTTCATACTTATCAAATAGTCTTCTAAAAGTCCATCATGCTACATGTCTGCGGCATGATGCCCCAGTGCTAGACATCACTATAAACTGCCACACTGCAGACATCGTAGCGATATGACTGAAAAATTGTTAAAGCTACGTTAAAAATCATAATCACATCACATCTAAAAGTCCAAACTTTACCATAATCTTTTCCTCTGGTTCTATACTTATCTGCTGTCGTATATAAAACCTCAGCAATAACCCTGTCTCTCATTATGTCTAACACAGCCAACATTTCTCTATTTGTGCTAGCTTCTTTAAGCGCTTCTTCAGCATTAAAATTATTATTATTTTTTATCGTTTAAAATTATTGTAGTTTTTTTATACTCATCATTTGACCATTTCGGAACGTTATTAAGATTAGTAAGTTTGTCTTCTGTCAGATATCTTTGAATAAATTCGGCAAGTTCGGAATCATCTATTCTTGACATAGCTTGTTTTCTGTAAAATCTTATCTTTCCTTGAAGAGGCGTTACCTCTACGGTACCTTCAATTGCTCTTTTTTGTTCCTCAGCTAATTTCTTAGTTTGTTTTGACACATCTTCTATCAAATTCTTTAACCCGTCCGGATTAATTGTTGATGTTGCTATTGCTCGTTGTAGATCAAGGGGGTTATTTATTAATCTCTCAAATTCGGTTTGTCGTGCATCAGGATCAGCAATGTTTTTCACAAGACCTTCTATAAGTTTTTAGTTTCTTCTTTTGATCTTTTTCCGAGTAAACCTAACAAACCTTTTTCTTGTAATTTTTTTAGTTCTTCTGGAGATAACGCAGATATTTCTGATTGTTTGCCAAGTACTGCTTCAGTAACAGGTTTAAGGAAACTAGCGAATGTTTCTTCTGCTTGAACTTGTCCTCGACGAGCTTCTTCCACTTTCTCCTTAAAAGCAGCTCGAGTTGTAATAATTTTTTTTAGTAATTCAATATTTTATTGATGCTTGTCCATTGTTTATTTTTATACACTCTATAAAATTCATCTATAGAAATGTGTCGATTCAACAATGAAACATCTTAGATGGATCACACGCTAGTCTATCAAATAAAAAGAAATTGTATTTGTCTTTGGTTGCTCGATGATGTAATTCAATAAATTTATCTTTTGTTACATCACCGCATTGCTTGTTTGCAATATTTCTCACATCAACATTATCTAGTCCGGGAAACAGTATAAAACATCCCGTATTTCGCTTAATAAATCTGTCAACGTTATAAAAACCTTGCGCTAGATAAATTGAATTACAGTTTTTGTTACGCGATAATGAAAAATAAGATTAATCTTATTCATCTCCTCGATGTTTAGAGAAATATCGTCAAATACAATTATTTTATGCTCGGACGAATCAAGTTCATCAACTGCAATTAATTCCTCTGGTTGTTTTATTAAAAATATATCATCGCTGGCGTCAAGCTCATCACGAAGTTTATCGTTGTACTCGCTCAATAATTCGTATTTATCCTGTTGTGAGTTTATTGTGTAAATATATACCTTATCGTAGTTAAAGTTATCTTTGAGTAAGAAATTTAATAAGTTATTTACAGTTGAAGTACGTGGATAATAACAAGCATGACAAAACAGGTGGAACGGTCACAGGTAATATTAATATGTCGAGTAAAACAATTATTGGGTTGGAAACCGTATATCCACCAGCAAATGTTGATAGTACACAAGCGGTGAGCTATGCGCAACTAAAATCTGTTGACGATAACAACCTCGATAAGTCCGGCGGACCAATGTCAGGTAATATAAATATGAGAATAACGACATATGTTCCAGTTAACCCTAATGATCTGACAAATAAGGCGTACTTTGATAGTATATCTAGTGGTGGTATAAAACGAACAAAAAATTATGTTGGATATATTCCAACACTTTTTAAGGCAACTGACAACCACGTTGGGTTTGAGGTAAGCGCATCAACACATTACCCTGAAAATTATCCTCATTACGCTTTCTGTGATAGACAAGAATGGACTACTAACGGAGAAAGCAAACAATTTTGGATCAAAATCAAATGTCCTATTGCAGTCGCTATTTATCAATTTCATCAGCGCGGCTGATTAAATTCTAGTATTGGGCGAATTTATGATTGGCGATTGGAAGGATCAAACAATGATATTGACTGGACAACGTTGTATGATGCAACAAACACATATATTTCAACAACAAAATACTTTACAATTCCAACTGAGAACACCGTTAACAAGTACTTTTATTTTCGAATTTTTGTTGTCGAAGCTGAAAGTCTGTTTCCAGGATTGACAGCATTTCAAATATATACACTCGATGATCAAATTTAATCTAACGTTATAAAATAATGTTTGAACCAGCAATTATAACCGTTGCAAGAGAATTTTACAATAATATTTTTTAACCGCACGTATATTTTGGTACATCAGACGTTGGCGTTGAATCACAAGCTATTAATAAAATCAATAATATGAAAAATAGACTGAACCTTGATTCGATAAACGATCCAGCAAACCAATTATCAGAAAGCGAAAATAATTTTGTTCGCGTTATGCGTATGCGAGGGCCACAACTAATAGACGCAATAGAAAATTTTGATATAATAAACAAATACTGTCATCCCGATGATTGCCGTGAAAAACAAGTGCAAAATGAAACCTTTCCAAAAAAATATTGCTCGAGCTCAGCAAGGAAAATATTGACACAATAATTCAATCAAATCTAAAAAAAGCTAAAGTTTATAGTGGAAGAGCACAGGAAGAAAAAGAATAAACGATAATCATAGTCCTCTTGACAAACTAGCGGAATCCAAAATTGTAAAATTAAAAAGAAACAAAAATTTAAGTAATAGTTTATCAAAACGAGACATTTTTAAGCATCTCGGTATGTACTACCACGACAAGGAAACCCTAGTTAAAATTGCTAGTACAGCGGATACAACGTTAATTATTAAAGTGTACTCGAACGCAATTTTACCAATGATACGTAAAAAACCCGAATTCGATTCGATTATTGTTAACAACTCGCTAAAGGTAATCAAAAATCTTAACAAGGAAATCGATAATTTCAATGATGTTGAGCGAAAACAGTTTTTTGAAGAAGTTAAATTAGCAAGCTTGGAAGATTATAATAATTTTTACTACATCAGTGATGAAGATGATTTTCCACTTCCATCGCGCCAACGCTCTAGACAATTGTCAATACGAAATTATTACACCGAAGTTGAGAAAATACTCACGAAACCATACGAAAATTTAATGTTAAAAGTAGCTTCTGCTATTGGTTTTCTCATAATTGATAAAGACATACTCCGAAAATTAACGCTAAAAAATTTCATAGTCGCATACGCAATTATCAGACAACATCTTGTTCTCAAAAAATGTTACGTTGGATCAAATAAGCTTGGTACTAAGGTTTATTGATGAAACAGAAAGAGAATACGGTAATTTGATAAATAAAACAGATCTGTATGAACGTGAAGTAGAAAACACGTTTGATTCCTACAGTTGGTTAAAGAAAAATGAGGTATTGACAGATAAACGATATAATAATACTTCGTCAGATGTTTATAACAAGTATAGAGATTTTATAAGTAATCCTAAGAATAATAAATTTCGTGAGTTTCTTGATTTGATTCTTGGTACTAGAGTTTTTAATATTGTATAAAAATTGTAAGCAAATATTGTATAATGGAAAAACAGATCGTCAATTTCAATCGTATTTCAGAGGAAATTCCAAAACAAGATGTTGACGCACTAATGCAATATTACAAATTTTATCATAAAAACCTCTGGTGTGTAAAACAATTATAAGTATTTCAGTAGAATACTTCGAGTAATATCATATTTACCACTGCTCACGACAAGCTCTGGAATAATCTCAAGTGGAGCATCAGTAAACCCGTTTTTATTAATAATATCTGGTGTTGGTGTTTCTCTTTCAACAGCGTGTAAGAAAATTGAGCCTCGACTTGAGACCAACAAAAGTGCTTGTAAAACAGCAAGTATCACTTATAAAAATTATTTGATCAGATACGATCTTATTTGCGAGGCGTAAAATATGATATGGACGATTTAATACGCGAGTTTGGTATTATTGACAGTATGTCAACAGATATTCTGCCAATGAGAGTCAGCAGGTATGAAAAAGATTATCATAAAATATGGTTATGTTAGTAGTAATAGTAAATGAGCTGTTTCTATCTCAGAGACCCCCTTACCCCGACAAAACATATTTTGTCAGAAATATGCTAGAAAGCCTTATCATGTGAAAGTCATTATTTTAAGCTAGAAAAGGCTGGTGATAAAATGTCAACATAGAAGCGTTTTGGAGGGGGAAGAGGAAGAGGGTCTTTGAGATAGAAACCTCATTTACTATTACTACTGATATGACTGAATAATTGTTAAAGCTACGTTAAAAATCCAGATCACACACACTCAATAACAAAGGATGTTATCAAATTTAATATTTCAGTTTAAAATTACATTTTACGAAATATTGCATGTTTTAAATTTTGCATTTTATATTTAAAGCGCAGATAATCTCTATCTGATTGCACTGGTCATATTATTGTTATTAAGTACGAGTATGGCCAACTTGCCACTCGTGTGCATGTTTTTGATGGTCATGTTCGTTGAAGTTTAGAGGTCATGAAAAGGTCATTTCCTACAAAAAGGATCAAAAGCCTGATATTCTTCCGTTCGGAAGATATACTCTTTAATCAATTTAATTTACATTTTGCGTGACATGTCCGACATCCATGGATTAACGCAGTGATCTCTCTGTGGTGCCAAGGTTATATTAAGATCATCGTGTACAAATGAGGACAAATTACCAATTATTTCATCTCTACATAATATGGTTTGTTTCAACGGTTACGTTTATATATTACCTAATTCAAAACACCCCAGAAAAGAACAAGAACATTACAAAATTGTCACCAGCATGTTATCAATGTTATCCATTGGATCCTTTCATCTTTGGTGAAGGATATATTGGACATACTGACCTACTTTATATATCAGATAAGTGACCTTTCAAATGTCACATATATCATATTTGTTCATACTAACGTTTTCCATATATTTCACTGGCTGACTTGACATTGGTATGTTGTCTCATCAGCATGCTCAGAGAACGATTCTTTACGGATTAATAAAGATACAACAGTATATTTCTCACATTTATTCAAAATTTTGTTACGTATATGTAATTAAATTGCTTGTGTGTTAGTTTTAAAATTCTTTTTTATTTTAGTTTTGTTTCATTACATTTTATTGTAATGATTATTTTCACGGGATTCGATATTTTTTTCAGTAAATTCAGTTTGTATAGAACGTAAAAGATAAACAAGTGAACTTTTTTATTAAAGTTCTGGGAGAAAGAAATTCAGTGGAAATTTATTCTGGAGTTAACGGAAACATTATAAACTGTGATTCAATTGAGGATTTGTTATCACCAGTACAACGACCTAATCTGACGTCATCGCCTCCATATTGGAATTTCATCGAGATTCGAACCCGGATTCTATTAGAACTGTTTAGTGATAGGACTTGTATTTTTTCAATCTTAGGATTAAATTTTGGATTATATTCACAAACCGTAAGTCCTATTTCCAATTTTTACATTGTTTTCTAGGGAAATAAATTATTTTGTTAAAATATACAAAGCTTGTTGGCTTCACTATTTTCTCTTGTTATTTTTGTACGAGCCTACACGTAACAATTTATAAAAAGAAAACTTCATGAAATGCTTTACAAAAGACACTAATCCCCGAACGCATATTTCTATCCGGTAGAGATGGTGTCATTTTGACGATTGGTGGCACTTAAGAGAGGTATCCCCTTGTTCGTTACTACTGTTTTCTTTCAGTATTTTGTACCACATCAGTTGATTTTTACTATAAGGATTACATATATTGTCCTCAAAAAGTACCATTTCTTTGCCCTAAAGGACCCTCTCCTGATTATTGTTCTAGCCGCACTTAGCAATAAGAACCATTCATGTGCCCTAAAGAGCCTTTCCTTGCATACCGTTCTATTGGTACTTAGCAACCATTAATGCGCCCTAGAGGACCTTTCCTTGCATACCGTTCTCGTCGTACTTAGCAATAAAAGCCATTCATGTGCACTAAAGAGCCTTTCCTTGCATACCGCTCTATTTGTACTTAGCAAGAAGAACCATTCATGTACCCTAAAGGACCTTTTCTTGCATACCGTTCTATTTGTACTTAGCAATAAGAACCATTGGGGGCGCTCACCAGTTATTATGTACTTTTGAGAGAGTGACGTATGTAAGGTGAAGTTGTTTGCATTTAAAACATGCACAGTGGAGAGAATGTTGGCATACCTTTATGCTACTTTGATGCAATGTGACTGACATTTCTTTGGATATTGTACTTTTGGAAATTTTAAATGATCTTAGCACACTGCTAACTAAAATGACTGCTCCCTTGTGCTCCAACAATCAGCCTGAATTTGTCTAAAGTACACTATCCTTAGCAGCTATTAAAATAGGGAAAATGAATTTTGCCAGACAAGACAATACCAGCTTCTGAAAGTGCAATGAATGAATTACCAACTAAATAAAATGTAAAAAAAGTTATCGGCTCTTTTTTTTTTACAATTTACCTCTGAAGTTCAGGAAGTGAAAATGACCAAGTGGAGCTAGCACTTTTTTGAAAGGTGCACATCTGGAGTAAGGCCAAGCTGTATACTCTATAACCCATATTACACCCATCAATAATACACCAAAATAAAGGGAATTAAAGGTTCTTTGAACAATACCTAAGATATACAATGTCTTTTTTAAATATATAGTATAACTAGTGAGGAAACCCGGGGGAATTCTTTTTCTTTAAAATTCTAATGCAAAATATGAAACTGTAGAGCGCCACCATTATTGCCCCATTAAGGACCTTTCATTGCATAAAGTTCTAGTCGTACTTTACAATAAGAAACATTAATGCGCCTTAAAAGACCTTTCCTTGCATACCGTTCTAGTCGTACTTAGCAATAAGAACCATTCATGAGTCCTAAAGAACCTTTCCTTACATACCGTTATATTCGTACTTAGCAATAAGAACCATTAATGCACCCTTAATGACCTTTCCTTGCATACCGTTCTATTCGTATTTAGCAATAAGAACCATTCATGTGCCCTAAAGGACCTTTCATTGCATATTTTTGTAGTCGCACTTAGCAATAAGAGTCATTTATATGCCCTCAAGACCCTTCTCCTGCCGTACTCAGCTGTTCATCGAATTCGGAGAGATACAAGACAAAAGGAGTTAACTTCCATATAAACAGCTCTCGTTTCTACATGCCATTTTCAAATAAACTTGATTAATTAAATTCGCTTTGATTTAACAAGTCCCATAATAACATCACAAGAAACTGAAACATAGCCTTACGACGGCGGCCATCAATTTCTTATGAAACTAATGAAACGTTTTAATGTAGTTGTACCTGTTTCATATTAAAACAATCTTGAAGCAGTAATAGAATGATTAACCACAATTTACATGCGAGAAACAGAAAGGTGTTTGAGAAAAGAGATGTTCTGTTGGCAAAACAATCGAGCTTCTTCAATGCATCACTACGCTAATTGAGTAAATTTTCTGTCATTACATTAGTATTGAAGTTCATAATAAAATCATCCGTATTGTCTTTAACGACTTTCTCTAAAGATATGATAACCAACTAAGAACGCAGCATTAAAGTCTAAACAAAGATCAAAATGTCAAGCGAGTTCAGAATCTTGATTTGTGCGTAGCATGACTAAGAAAACAAGTGTAATTCATCCGGATTACTTGCACCATAAGCAAGCAAATAAACGTGATTCATCCAGATTACTTGCACCGAGACTTTAAGTCAAATGCAGATTTTTTTTAGAAAATGAACATAACTTATGCTGACCTTTTGATATATTGTGTCCAATTAATGCCAATCTGAAGTTGTAACAAATGTACTAAGTTTCATAAAAAAGTGAATGAAATACATTAGGAATTTAATGAGAGTTGTTATGCCTTTAATCAGCTTTCCGAAAACATATCTTGTGCACTCAGTAAGATAGAGGTCGTAGTTATACTGACAACTTTTTGTTACGCTATCGGCTTTTGAGATTTATTAGTGTCTGAGTAGTTGAGCTTTAAGAGGCGATTCATTCACGGTAATCTGATGCAGTGGATACGATACAATTGGTCTGAGTGACGAGAATGGCAATACGATTGGTCTGTGTAACGCGAATGGCAATACAAGTGGTCTGTGTGGCAAGAATGGCAATGCGATTGGTCTGTGTGAAGATAATGGCAATACTGTTTATCATTGTGGAGATAATGGCAAACACGATTGGTCTGTGTTGCTAGAACGGCATTACGATTGGTCTGTGTTGCTAGAACGGCATTACAGCTGGTCTGTGTGGAGATAGTGGCAATACGAGTGGTGTTTGTGGCAAGAATGATAATATGATTGGTATGTGTGGCGAGAATGGCACTACAATTGGTATGTGTAGCGAGAATGGTAATATGAGTGGTCTGTGTGGCAAGAATGGCAATACGATTGGTCTGTGCAACGAGAATGGCAATCCAAGTGGTCTGTGTGGAGATAATAGCAATACGGTTGGTCTCTGTTAAGATAATGACAATACGGTTTGTCTGTGTGGATATAATGGCAATGTGATTGGTCTGTGTGACGAGAATGGCAATACGATTGGTCACATCTTTGAAGGAATCGAAAGGTCTCTATATTTTGATGAAGCTACCACAAGAGATGTCACCGTGCTACGTACAAAATGGAATCACTTTTACGGAATCATGGCGTTTATGTCAGAAGAGCGTACTTTCATCTTTGACTGACTCTGACTTGGCGGTAGAACCTACGGGGCAATTTATTCCACCATTATAACACAGAGACCAGTTTTAAAGACACGCAAGATGTTATAATTGTGTAAGTGTACAACTGTGTATAGGAGAAAATCATGCAGTGTACAACTAAGCACAGGAGAAAATCATGCAGTGTATAAGTGTACTACTGAGCACAGGAGAAGAGCATGCAGCGTGTACGTGTTCAACTGAGTATAAGATGAGCGCATACAGTGTATAGGTATACAAATGAGTATAGGTGACATGCATGTAGTGTGTATCTGTACAAAATGAGTATAGGAGAAGATCATGCAGTTTAAGTGTACAACTTAGTATGGAAGTTCGTGCAGTGTAAGTCTGCAAATGAGTATAGAAGAAGAGTATTCAGTGTATAAGACATACTCTTCATGCTGCCATGCTGCCATACTGCCTTGCTGCCATACAAGCTCGTGCTTGTTTGTCAGAGAGAAGTTTAAATCCTCATACATAACAGGTACATCTGGTGTGGAAGTTAAAATGGGTTCATTATAACGGATTTTTTTGGAGTGTTAAGACATTTCAATAAGAAGTTTCTATGAAAGAAAATTACACTCGTTACTTATTTCAGAGTATATTGGAACTATACCAGATATTAAAGGAGGAGGAGGAAGAGAAAGAAGACGAGGAGTTCTACATTGAATTGTATATTGGTTGATAAGTCTGCCATATAATGCATCTGATTTAGTACACATGTTTGACTCACTTTACCCTAATCGGCCTCTTTGTCACCAGCAGAAGAGTTGACTTTCATCAAATCAAATTTTAAAATTATAGAATAAGCGTCTAGAAGAAAGGTCACGCTTTTTGTGTTCTGCTTTGTGTGTATGTGCAATAATGGACCACGTTTTCGAATCATCAGTTTAGAAACGCAGGATTGTTGTTGTTGTTGTTGTTGTTATAGGGTTTAACGCCATTTTTCAGCACAAGATAGGCTATACATGGCGACCAGTATTAATGGTGGAGGAAGAACCCTGGAAAACCCCGGGAAGAACCACCGACCCACGAGAAGCTACTGGCAGGCTTTCTCACGTACCCACGTTAGCCGAGCCTGGACTCGAACTCACGCAGACAGAGGTGAGATGGCAGTGATCCGTAACGATCAGCGCTTTAGACCACTCGGCCACTCGGGGCCCCAAACGCAGGATTGTATCTCTGTTCTACTTAATGACATATATGTGACCTTGGCGTCCATTACTTATTATCAATTAAATTATGTACCGTATGTACTGGCTTATAAGTCGAGTCTAACAGCAAACTTCCCAGACCCAGATCTGACATCGCATAAGGCGCAGGCATATCTGGGTCTATGCAGCTTCTTTTAGTTCTCATCAGTAGAACAAAGAAATTATACCCTAAGATGCCGTTGAATTATGCAACAACAGATCAGGGTTTATGTCGTTTTGCAGTCGTATTATGCTTATAAGTGAGTACAGACAGTCATATTAGGCTTATAAGTGAGTACAGACAGTCGTATTAGGCTTATAAGTGAGTACAGACAGTCGTATTACGCTTATAAGTGAGTACAGACAGTCGTATTACGCTTATAAGTGAGTACAGACAGTCGTTTTAGGCTTATAAGTGAGTACAAACAGTCGTATTAGGCTTATAAGTGAGTACAGACAGTTCATTAGAATATGATTTAAGGATATCTGTCATTGTTTGTCTTTTTTGTTATATGAAATTTGTATTCATGTTCATGAAAATTACTTTTGTCCTAGTTGACCCTATTGTCCGAATGGTCGCTTATGTGAATTTAACAAACTATCACGTGGTGACTACCACATGATTAATCCATTCTTATTGGATGGCGGTTACTGTTCTCTTCTGTGTGGTACGACAGTGGAATCTATAGCACTTGTTCCGGTTTTGTTCCTAGATTATGATAAGAGACACAAGTAACTGTATGTCAGATTTCTCCTACAGTTCATAGCGCTATGATGCACTTAGCTAACAAGTGACGCAATATCGATGACATCATAATGACATTCACACCTCATGTTGAGCTCCGTTGATTGTAGTGAATCTGAAACTCATATATTGTAATAAAACAATCAACAAAATAATATTAGGCATCAATTTATATTTTATTTCCATGGAAGGCAATTTCGTTAAATCCATCACTGACCTGGCAGCAAACGTCCATCTAAATCAATCGACTCCAAAATCTCTACGATGACGAAAACGTATAAGAACGTTAATTACAATATAGCAGGAGCAGTCGCTCTAGAACAAGCTTAGCCTCCCTTGGCAGTAATCATTTTCTTAAAAAACAAGAAGAAACACGAAATGTGAGTTTGTGATTTAAATTTTTAAAGTAGCTTTAACAACTTTTCAGTCATATCGCTACGATGTCTGCAGTGTGGCAGTTTATAGTGATGTCTAGCAATCGGGCATCATGCCGCAGACATATAGCATGATGTCCCACCCAGTCATATTATCCTGACACCAGACCGACCAGCCCTAACACTAACTCTTAAAACTGAGAGCCAAGCGAGGCAGCTGCTAGTACCAGTTTTATAAGTCTTTGATATGACTCGGCCGGGGTTCTAACCCGCGACTTCCCGCATCCGAGGCGGACGCTCTAATCACTTAGGCCCCTGGAGCTGTCAGAAAGACGAAATAATTTATCCCATAAACAAAGATCCGTAATAGACAATATTGTAAAATTATTGTAAATATAGGAAATATATCAAAAGATAAGACTTTTCAAATATCAAATGATACAATAATATAAAGAATGTAACATTAGTATGCATGTGTTTCATATACATATAATTGTGTTTCAGTAATTTCTGGGTTTTGGTGATGTTCATTTGTTGTTGTTATTGCTTGGTTCTATATCCGTTTCCTTCAAGGATGATTCCCAAAAGTATTAACTGGTATATTTAGCATCACAACGGGGCTGCTGCCAATCGTTCCATGGGGTCTGTATAAAAAAAAAAATCAATTTAGTGAAAATGCAAATGAACCCAGTGACGTCTGGTAGTCGTTTTAACAAAACGTCGGAAAATGATGTATCTCTTTAGCCTTGGATGTTACACCAATTTTGGGCCGTTGAAAGGCAACCATTATGTTTATTGTCTTCGTTCGTTCCCAGTCCTTCCTTCGAATTCTGTAAAGCGTCTGCTTCTTACAAATGTTTACTTTGAAAACAGCGATATATGCAGTGTGTATCGCTGCATATTTTTTTTAACGTGGCACATAGATTCCCCATGGAATTTCGACTATCCCATTTGTGCCTAATTGCGAATGTCGAAGACTACGTTCGCAGGGGAGATGTCCAAGAGAGTAGTGGAGTTCGCTTCTCTAAGACTCGATTTTGCTTGTGTTTTGATTTACGGGTCCTAGTTTACGTTTTTAATTAGCATAATGCTATAATTCTGTTTGACCCAATGGATTTTAGAGCATGCAAATCATTTTTGTAAACCATTTTTTTTAAAAAAAAGTTCCTTTAATACAGTTAATACATCCAAGAACCTAACGGTGATAACTAAATATTTGTATTGACTGACCATGATAACTACGTGTCCTATATTGACTGGCGGTGATAACCACGTTTGTTATACTGATTGACGATGATAATTAAGTGTTTATATTGACTGAAGGTGATAACTGCGTGTTGATTGATTCCTTCAGATTTACTACATCTTAATCTGAGAGCATTTCAACAATATTGTCATGGGGGG
>JAECUM010047529.1:0-24219 GCA_016617855.1 Megalonaias nervosa
GTAAACGCGAATGACTCTATACAGGCGAATCCGGTTAAGTCAAAATCTGGCAGAAGTCCATTTACCGCAACTCTGGTCATCTCGTGTGTTGGATGTCCAAATCTTTTGAAATACTTAGAACATTCTCCATATTCAAGAAAATTCCCAGGATAACATGCAACCATATCAACCGATATAACATCCTTATAATCGTATTCAATATTCCATAATCCGCCGTGTCCTTATTCGATGCAGCTGCGTTGAATATCTTCAAGAAATTCCAATCGTGTCGATTTCCATGAAATTTTCTCCTGAGCAAAGTGAGCAGCAACTGATGGAACGGCAAAACAATTATTCAGTAATTGTCAAACCCTGGCATCGTCAGGGGTATATTTCAACGGAATATTTTTCATTTCTTCGTGGAGAGATTCTGCACGATAAATTTCTCCATTAGGCCGTACAAACTGATCATAGTTCACAGCTTCTGAACTCTGAAATAACTACACGGACACAGAGTCACTCTTACTGATATTTCTGATAAAATCAAATATATGATCGTTATAAAATTTAACTGTTCTATCTCGTGGAGATATTGTTACTGCCACAGACCATGCGTGTGCGTTATGATCAATAATTTCTATCGGAGTTCCTCTTGATTCATATTTCGATTTATACAAAATCTGTCCGGTTAACGTCTTCACCGTAATCGGAAATTTTAAATTCTTTCCTAGCTCAGCAACGTAGCTGATAGACGCTCCGGTACCTTTAACTGTTTCTGCCCATTTATTTATTTTTTTACGTCGTAAATCTGTTAACCGTTTCCGCGTATCGCGTTTGTAAAGTGTTCTGCAACTCGCTCAGTTACACAATTTAAGCGAGAAAATTTCATCGGTTTTAGATCAGTAACGCTAGGTTTATCATTTAGCGGATATATCGCATAAACAACTGCAGTCACATGATATACTCGTTCATAATATGGTTTGTCGATACCAGTCAACACTCCTGGTTTGTAATTTTTATTTAACATAATATTATTTACAGTGTGAAGTCGGACTGTGTCACGTTTGTCACGGATAATCCAAGTGTCGTCGTCTGTCTCTACAATAAATTTTATTAGAATAAAATATCTTTGATTGTCGAGATATTTAATAATCTTTGCTGCTCGCTCGTCATTCATTCTAGTATCGACAACATTCAGGATTCTGAATGTTGACCTCACATGAGCCGCAACATCGTTGCGAAATTCCTTCTTCGCTTCACGGATACGATCAGTTACATTCTTATTCGTTAAAGCCAGATTTTGTATCCAAAAACTAAATTTAGGTTTCAGCAGTTTGTCAAGATCGAATCTGGCTCTAGAAGGCTTAATTGCGGATAATCTCTCAAACTCCTCCATATTATAATTAAGACAAACATATATTTAAATTGAAGTTTATATATATATATATATATATATATATATATATATATATATATATATATATATATATATATATATATATATATATATATATTGTTACGTATCGGCTCGTTCAAAGTAACACAAAGAAAGAGTGACTACAACAAGCTTTGTAAATTTTAACAAAAATAATTTATTTCCCTAGAAAACACGGTGAAAAGATAAATAGATGAAACAAGACTTATGATTTACGAAGAAGATCCAAAAATATGTTCTAAATTTGTGAAAACACATAAGTCCTGTGAATAAACAGTTCTAAATTGATACAGTCTGAATCTCAGTTCCGTTCCAAGATGGCGGATGATGACGTCAGACGAAGGCTAACACAGAATGTCCAGAATTTTCACTGTAAAGCACAATTTGCATTGTTCTGTTCCGATTTAGAAATAATTTCATCAAATGTCTTTGTCCAAAGCCAGTAGTGTTGTTCTCCAGGGAAAATAATTATTTAGAAAGTAGATGAAATACAGCTACCACCACTAACAACACACATGTTGTTCCTCGTACGAATGAACAAACACCTCTTTCCAGCACAGGAATACCTTTTCCTTAAGGTATTAGAAACTCTAAGATGTTATGATGTGACTCTCAAGTATAACTGACTACGACTATGACCACGACTCTATGACTAAATATTTCTTACAGGTAACTGAGCATTTAAAACAAGCTAATGCGTCATTACATGTACACATGCACGAAGCACACGTGTGATTTCGCAATCCATCTGGACATTACGAAAACCTAAACAAGTAACAGCCAATCATTTACATAGCCACTGCTGAATGTTTACTTGCGACGAATTTACTATCATACAAAGCTCGTGCTTACACGAGTCACATTTACGTTTTAAATAAATACGATGTTTCTAACATACTATTAGATCTTGCTAACATAATTATCACCATAATAATAATAACATTTAGTGGCATAAAAATAAAATAAAAATGAAACAAAGAATTAGAAGAATTTAAATTTTATCACATATGTAATTTGACTACAGGGTCGTAACACTGTCCCCCATAAAGAAAAAAGAAAGATTTATGTAATAAAGCTTTCTTTTCCACCAGATGTGAATTATACATGAGGTAAAAAAAACATTTACATAAGAGGAACTCTTATGAATCTACACAAAGATGTATATGAAATTGGCATTTCTATACACGGGAAAGTGCGTCTGCAATTAAATTATCTTTTCCTCTAATGTGCCTGATGTCAAGATTGTACTCTTGCAAAAATAAACTCCACCTCAATAATCTTTGATTCTTATTTTTCATTCTGCTGATGAAAGTAAGGGGGTTGTGATCACTAAACACAACAACCGGAGAAGGAGCTGAGCTGATATAAACTTCAAAATGCTGTAATGCCAGTATTAAAGCTAAGCATTCCTTCTCGATTGTTGAGTAGTTTCTTTGGTGTTTATTTAATTTCTTAGAGAAGTAACACACTGGGTGTTCTACACCGTTTTTGTCATCTTGAAGCAGAACTGCTCCAACCCCAACATCACTTGCATCCACAGAAAGTTTGAATGGTTGACTGAAATCTGGAGCTGTTAAAACTGGTGCATTTTTAAGTATGGCTTTTAACCTATCGAAAGCCTCTTGACATGTTTCAGTCGAAGAAGTTCCGAATCGTGGCTAGATGTTCTTTCCAGGTGTTGTTGTAGATGATGACATCATCAATATAGGCATCACAATTGTCTAGACCAGAAGTAATCATATTCATAAGGCGTTGAAACGTACTTGGAGAACCCTTCATCCCAAATGGCATTACTTTATACTGGTAGAGTCCATCTGGAGTCACAAATGCCGAAATTTCTTTTGCTCTTTCCGTTAATGGAATTTGCCAAAAACCCTTCAGAAGGTCGAATTTAGTGACGTATTTGGCATTTCCAATTTTGTCGATACAATCGTCGATTCTTGGCAATGGAAATGGGTCTTTTTGTCACACTGTTCACCTTCCTAAAATCCGTACACATTCGGAAAGTTGTATCCGGTTTCGGAACAAGAATGCACGGTGAACTCCAATCACTCTTACTGGGCTCTCTAAAATCATTTTCCAGTAAATACTGAATCTCTTTTTTCATGTATTCCTGTTTAAAAGGATTCATCCTGTATGGGTGTTGTTTCATGGGTTTCGAATCTACTATTTCAACGTCGTGAAAAATTTTGTTTGTCCTTGTAGGCACGTCTGGAAACAAGTGCTTATATTCAGACAATAATTGGTTAAGTTCACGTTTTTCCTGATTTTGTAAATGAGAAAGTTTCTGGTCTAGATTTTCCATAACTTTCGAATTCCGAAGAGTTGTTGTTCCAAGATTAGTAGATTCCAACTGAATTCCTTCATTCAAATCCTTAGCTGGTGGGACAGGTACAACTAAATTAACTGCATGATATACCTGGCTATTTCTTTTAAAATAATAGTACTCCATTAATTTACTTAGACTTGAGTACTAATATTATAATTTAACTCATTCATTTTCTTCTTTACTTTGTAAGGGCCATACAATCTAACTTGAAGAAAATTCTGCAGAATGAGCAAGAGAGAATGGACCTTATTACAGGACTCAATTCTCTCTAGTATACTTCGGTGAAACCATAGTTTCACTTTTGACTTGAACTGCTGAATGCCAAATTCAAGTATAACAAGCTGGAAGATACCAGATTTGAAATTTGACCTTTGACCAGATTGAACAAATTTGAGAAGGCCAAATTGAGTCAAATTCCTCAACGGAATTATCTCTGGAAAACTTGTTGACGCACACTTGATGGTCAACAAATTTTGGCTACCTGACTTGTTCGTTGGTAACGGACTAACACAATCTCCCATAATTCTACAGAATGGTTCGTCAAATGCAGGAATTGGTTGCAGATGAGCTTTAGGTATCTTTTGATTTGGCTTTCCTACAATTTGACAAGTATGACAAGATCTACAAAACTTGCACACATCACTTTTAATTTTTGGCTAATAGAAGTGAGTCAAGATCTTGTGATACGTTTTATTGATCCCTAAATGACCAGCCATAGGAGTTTCATGGGCCAAACTAAGTATTTCCTGTCTGTAAGGTTTCGGAACCACAATCTGATATTTTACTGACCATTCGTCACTAGCAGGCACCTCGGGAGGTCTCCATTTTCTCCTAAGGACTCCATTTTTAATGAAGTAACAGACAGGTACTTCAGTTGCTTCAGTTTCACTAACGGCCCGCTGAAACAAACAGGAGATCTCAGGATCCTTCTCCTGTTCGACGACAAGTGATTGTCGTTTGTCACCCTGATCAGATAAAAGAGAATGAGTATTCAAAAGAGGATCACTATGATCAATACCTTTTGACTGATCCAAATTAGAAGTGAAAGTGACCTCATAAAAAGCCTGACCAATACATGTGTCAGCTAAAGGAATACGCTCCTTGTCAAAATCATTCTCAAGAGCTTTCTTTGCCATAGCTCTGGTAACTGCACAAGCTGGAAATAAATCAGGGATTTCTTTTTCAATAGGATCAACTTTCTGATCCAAAGAAGGCTTGTCAGTTACAAGTGGATTAACCACAACCTTGTCTTCAGCTAAGTCATTGCCTAGCAACAAATGAATGCCCTCAACGAGTAAAGTAGACACAACACCGACTGTCACAGGTCCTGAAACTAAGTCTGATGACAAATTAACAGAATGGAGAGGAACATTAACAAAGCCGCCCTCTACTCCCTGAATGAGAACACTCTCATTAGAACAGGTCTTCTCAGAAGAAGGCAAAATACCTAAAACTAAAAGACTCTGAGAAGCTCCTGTATCCCTCAAAATTTTAATAGGGATAGGATTGGCCAAATCACCCAAGAGTGATATAGAACCCTTCGACATGAATGGTTCAAAATTCTCCAAAACACAATCAGACTGAGGTTTTTCAAACTCAACAAATGTAATGTTTTCAATACATGACCGTGACCTTGACCTCTTAGCAATAAGAGCATTAGGGATAGGTCTATCTTGATTCTGATGCCTATATTTCAGTTTGAAGCAATCAGATATGACGTGTCCTTTTTTCTTACAATAGGTACATGTAGGTAGAGACAAGGATTTTGAATCAAGTCTCTCAGAGGCTTGATTTTTAGAATTTATGCCAGATTGAGATTTACTGAGAGTCGTATTTGTCTGAAACACCTTTCTATCAGTAGACTGCTGAGTGAAAGATTTGCTTACAGCAGGAACTTTATGAGTTAAGGAATACTTATCAGCAGCAAGAGCAGCCTTTTCCAAGGTTTTGACCTCATGATCTTCAAGGTGATTTTTGATATCACTAGGAATACAGTTTTTAAACTCTTCAAGTAATACCAGTTGTTCGAGTCTTTCATAATCATGTTCAATTTTCTCAGACAGACACCATCTCTTGAACAACTGTTCTTTTTCTCTAGCAAATTCAACATAAGTGTGTCTAGTTTCTTTTTTGTAGTTTCTGAACCTTTGCCGATAAGCCTCAGGGATTAACTCGTAACCCTTCAAGATGCATTCCTTAACCAAATCGTAATCAGGACTTTGTTGTACTGACAGAGATATATAGATCTCTCTGGCCTTGCCATAAAGTACGCTCTGCAATAATTGAGTCCAATAATCTCTTGGCCATTTCGAATTCTCAGCGACTTTTTCAAAATGAATAAAATATTTGTCTACTTCCTTTTCACTAAAAGGGGGAACTAACTTGATGTTTCCTAAAATGTTAAAATTTGAATTTGCACGGGAAATGGAATCGTGCCTGTCACTTGCCAGATCCAATTCTTTCATTTTAATTTGCATCTGTCTCTCTCTCTCTCCCTTTCTTCAAATTGCATTTGTTCCTTTTGTAATTCTATTTGCTTTTCTTTTTCCCTTTCTTCTATTTGTCTTTGTTTTTCCCTTTCTTCTATTTGTCTTTGTTTTTCCCTTTCTTCTATTTGTATTTGTTCCTTTTGCAATTCTAATTGTCTTTCTTTTTCCCTTTCTTCTAATTGCATTTGTCTTTCTTTTTCCCTTTCTTCTAATTGCATTTTCATTTGTTCATTCTGACTCTGAAGCTCGAGCTTCCTTAACTCTATTTCCATTTTTTTTATTTTTAGTTCTAATTTCTTACTGTCAGAGTCTGTCATAGACTTACTGACAGATGCCAAAACACTTTGGTCAAAAACATTCTGTCATACCAAAAATTGAATTAAAATCTTTTTGATTTCTTGCTTTCTCAAGGAAGCTTTAGCTTCAGAAAGATCGTACTTTCTGGCAAGTTCAAGCAACTCATCCTTCTTCAGACTATCCAACTGTTCTTGAGTTGGGTTAGAAAGACAACTCTCCACTTTTGACATTGTGAAAGAAAGCCTGTTGTTTTCACTAAGATTTCAAATAAAATGAACTAAGGAATTTAAATTTCAATTTTTAGCCAATTTCATATATCAGCTAATTTCATAGATCAATCCCGGACGAGCGCCCAATTTCTTTATGTTACGTATCGGCTCGTTCAAAGTAACACAAAGAAAGAGTGAAGACAACAAGCGTTGTAAATTTTAACAAAGATAATTTATTTCCCTAGAAAACACGGTGAAAAGATAAATATGTTATTATATATAATGATTGAAGCAAATAATAAATGCAAGTGGCTTCTGATCGGTTTTTCATTTCCTTGTAGCAGGACTTGCGTAAATGAATTCTGTGGATGTCATATGCACAGCGTTCGTAGGAGGTGCCTACGACCAAAACCGTGTTTACGGTGTGGTGTTGGGGTCAGAGGAGAAACTCATTTGTGTATGCAATGTGGTGGTTAAAAATACAGAGAGCTAAAACGATATTATGATAAAAGAAATAATACCGATGAATCTCCTATAAAAAACTCTCAAGACTATCTCGCCAGATTTTTAAGATAATACTTTAGACAAATAATATCATCATATAAATGGAGCAAAATGAATGTATAACACATCCCATCATCAAGGGTTATGAGGCATCTCGAGATGGTGTAATCAGGAACTGTCGATTGAAAAAACCAGTCGGTGTTGTTGATAATACCAGTTATCTCAGATTTAATGCTGGGAAAAAAGATATTTATCTCATAAATTCATCTATGCGTGTTATTATGGATTGATCAAAGACAGACTTGTGATCGATTATATTAATGGCAGAAAACTTGATATCTATTTAAGTGATTTTCGAGCTGTTACACAAAGTCAAAATTGCAAGTTTGGAAAAAATGGCGTTAATAATTATTGTAAGAGAGCAAGAGTTATTAAATCTGTAAATGTGGAGACCGGCGAAGAAATAATATTTCACTCGATATATGCAGCTGCTAAATATTTCTGTATTAACCGTGCTTCAGCACAACATGTCGCAGATAATTTATGTAGATCAACATTTTCAAAAAATACGAACAAAGAATCACGTTTCAATATCACACACATTAAGAGAGAGATAACTCCGTCAAGCAATGGTCTCTCTGATAGAGTCACCATCATCGATTGTCAATTCGGGACTTATCATATAATACTACATGTTATTGCCCAAACTGACAAATGCCTCTACTGTCATCACTATCATATTTTCCATACTGAAATATAATGTTACGATAGAAGTATCATTTATTCACTCTGAGACTTCCATCGATGAATGCAGCTGCCACTTCTGAATAAAACAATATTTTTTAATTTTATTGTAGTTGACGAAGCGAGATAACTCCGTCAAGCAAAGCTCTCTCTGATAGAGTAATTAAGCAGTTGTCCCGCTTGATTACATAACCGCGATTCTTTTTTTTATTGTGTCGTATTCAGTAACTGTCTGTAAGCAATTAGCTGTCAGTGGATCAGTATAATTTATAACAGAGAAGGATATTTACATCTTTTCACTCTGATAAATTCAGATTGTTCACAAGTTTAATACATACATGCAATCCAGGTAGGATATTTATATATCTTCAATGTATATATACACTCAGCCGCCGCTTAGTAGGTCACGCAACATCTGTTTACAGAACTCCCAAATTAAAATAAATCCACACTACAGTTTATTCAGCATTAGGTAACTTCTGAAACGTGTGTGAGAGTTATTTTAGACATTAAAATCCACGCTGGCGTTTACAATAATTGTGATTTTATCCAGTATACTGGTCGCACGTAGGTTGCCTGCTTATCCAGTATAGGTTGCTTTATAATAATTTTCGAAACATTTATCTGTAAGAGTGAGCTCGTGGCGAAGTGCTAGAACGTTGGAGTCTCATACTCGAGGTCTTGAGTTCTATACCCGTGACTGACATATTGTCGTTTTTGACGGTACGATGCCAATTATTTCATAATAGTGGGGGTCCGTGACCCATTTATACTCGAACTTCAACAGAGAAAAATACACCCTCCCACCATGTCACCACGTGGTGGGTGTACTTTTGCACTCCCCGGGGTTGATTATGGGGTGGGTGTGCAGAAATCTGTTGAACGTAGAGAAGGCCCCCGTTTATGTGTGTGTCGTCCTTAGATATAATACTGTAGTTAAAATTATTTGTTGTGTTGTCCATAGATATAATACTATAGTCAAAATTATGTGTTGTTCAGTCCTTAGAGCTAAGATTATATATTTAACCTCTGAACTTGCTAGAATATCGTTCGGCAATCTTGGAGTTCACATGGGGATTTAATATATGTTGTGTTGTGTAAATATGTACACTCTGAACTTGATAGAATGTCGTTTGGCAATCTAGGAGTTCACATGGGGTTATAAATATTTTTTCAAATATTAAATGTAACATTTATTATATAATGAATTCCGAAAATAATAATGCTATTATTTCTGCGATTGAAAAATTAAAACATGACGGTATAAAAATATCTGATCAGCTTAATCCTCATAAAATTATTTGTGATTTTGAATCATTACAGCAACGAAAATTTGAAAATAAATATACATTACCTACTGATTATCGATTCATAAAATTGCTTCAACAAGCAATGTTTCAATCCTTGGCAACAGTCACAGATACACAGGGTGAACGATTCCTTTTACTTGCACAATCGATTGAGAAAATTAGGTCAAAATTATCTCACGAATATGAAACAAAACAGATTGTGAATATTCGTGTAAAACAGTTGAGAAATATTATGTCAATGACAGAGTCATTGTGTGAAACGATCCATGTCACTAGTGACTGAAAGTGAAAGTAGTGACAACGAAACAAAGTGAAAGTATGAAAAGTCAAGGGGGATAATTCATTTCTGACTGTAGTAAAAATATTTATTTCTGATAATAATATTTATTCAGAATCAGATTCAATGATTTTAATTTTGGTTGATAATATGAAGAATCATAATAAATTTAAGTAATATACCCATCAATCTGAGAATCATAATAAATTTAAGTAATAAACCATTAATCTGAAGAATTTAGTTGGTAATCATAATAATTACGGGTAATATACCCATCAGTTTGATGAAATTGATTAGTAATTATAATAACTACGGGTAATGTAACCATTAAATCTGAAAATCATTAGAACAATAATCAAGAATATTAATGACAATGATAAAATCATTGAATCTGAAATCTGAAAAAAAAATTATGAAATAAAACAATGATAAAATCATTGAATCTGAAAATCATAATAAATTTAAGTAATATACCCATCAATCTGAAGAATCATGATAATTACGGGTAATATACCCATCATTTGGATGAATCCTAATAATTACGGGTAATATAGCCATCGATTTGATGAAATTGTTTGATAATCTGAAAAATTATTAATAACGATAAATATGAAATCAAAAAATACATTAAATCTGAAATCAATGATAAAATCATTGTGGTAATAATCTGATTTAATTTGGGTAATATACCCATCAGTTTGAAGAAATTGACTAATAATCTGATTTAATTTGGGTAATATACCCATCAAGCTAAAAAATTTGGTTACTAATCTTAATAATTATGGGTGAAATACCCATCAAATCAGTGAAATTAATCTTTCTTTTTTATTTTCAGAATATTTTTAAAGCTTATCAAATTTAAAGCAAGAATGCGCATAATTCAGAATCTGATGTTTATCACACTGTTCTCGTTAACTATTCTTTCGTCAACCACAGTATTTATTCATCAATAAGTATTTGATATATCTTTTTTTGTTTTATAAAATACTCATCCTGGTGTTTTTGATGACGCTCTTGGAGTTCTACGAACTCACGATCTCACATACAGATTGATATTAAAAAAATCCACCCTTAGATCAATCAAGTATCCGATCTGGTCAGTAAGTTTGAAATGTATCCTTGATAATAGTGGATTATGACATCGTAGATAAACAGGAATAATTGGTTGTGATACAATTAAATACCCTGGTGGGACTTGCGGTGTAAATGTGCATAAAAGATATCCTTGCTGAGCCTGAGTGAAGTTTTCAAGATCTGCTTGATAGCTGCCATCAATAACGTCACATACTAGATTAACTGCATCGTCGATGTGATATTAACAACACCAGGTGAAATATGACGTCCGCCCCCGTACGGATTATTGTTATGTTTAAGAATAATTGCTGGCGGGGCTATTATTTCCTATGATTCAAGTATTTCAGAAAAATATTTATCAATAAGATTATTAACTGATTTTTTCATCTCGTTGGCGTTAAATCCCGGTATTGCAAATGTTGTTTTTTTGTAATTGTTCTACAGTTATTTTGTAGTGGTTGAGAAACAATTGTTTAAATGCGTGTGGGGTTGGACCATCGTCAGTATCAGCAAAATATGGAAATTCATCGGGAATTACCTTTAGTATAATTGCTCTACCGACAAATCCTAAATCTGATGTAACATGATTTAAATGTTGTATTGTTTCAATTATTTGTTGTTTTACATCATTATTGTAATGTTGTGATAAGGAAGAATATAGATTTTGTAGATCACTAAATACCCGAACTTATTCAGAAATAATCGGGTCTGGAATTTTCATATATTTTTCTTCATTTGACTTAAATTCATTAAGCCCAGTCTCTGGTAGTCCATTATAAACAAGAGGAACTTCTGGCCATCCTAATACAGATCCAATCGATGATTGATAAATATCTACGGCGTAGTCGAGAGAATTTATTTCTATCGCGGACGATAATGTTGGTTCGTGAACAGTAATAGCTATTTTTGATTCTTTTCCTGTAATAGATTTAATTCTGCGCAGGAACTCATCGTTGATTTGTTCTATTTGACAACTACCCGTTGGAATAGCAACAACTTGCCAATCGGGAGTTCCGTTGGGTTTATTCTTATTTGCAAATATCAGTGAATTATTTGCTTGTAATTCACCAAATGATTTCGACCTGATATTTGGCCAACTATAATAAAATCGTAATTGTGCTAGTGCTATTTCTTTGCTTGGAATTGCAGTTGGGCAAACCACGCTAAACTCAGGATTAGTTGAACTCGCTGATATCATTGTGGTTCTCGACGGTGCTGTATTAGTGACTATATGTTGTAGTAGTTCGTTTGACGATATTATTATTACTGTTATTTTAAATCGGGAATACTGATTGAATCTTTTATTTTTTGCCAAATACTTCATTGTAAGTTTTCATTATTGTTGTGAACTCCTCATCGGATATTTTACCATCACTGAGATACGACGAAATCAACCATGATAGTTTAGAATATGCTGTCGTTGCTGTATGTGTTTTTATTGTGTACTCGTGTAATTTTGCATTTGTGCATGTGGCTATCTTCTTTTCGATAATACTGAAAATACCAACAATTGTCGTTACGGCTGAAACAACGATTGTTACAACTGCAAAAGCGGTCATTGTTATTGTTGATAACAATACTCTGCTTCCAGTGATAACGGCAAAAACTGAATAAACAATTATGTCAACGACAACTACACGTCTGCGATATTTTTACTTTTGCTGTGTAATTATCAACGATATTTTTCAATTTGGTTTGCCACTCACATACTTGATTGTATCTGTAATGTTGAACGTCGATTGTGTTTTGATTCATTATTATATGAAGTAGGTGGTAGTTTAGCGACTAATTCAAGACACCAATAATACAACAACAATAAGTTATGTTCTTGGGGTTCAACCACAAATGTTACCTCGTCGTTTTGATCCAGTACTATTAGCATAGATCCAGAAGATCCAGTTTGTGGATAACTCCGTAAAACTGTGGTAGATATTGTAAATGTCGTAGTGCCGATCACTGATAACCTGTATATACCGGTAACCTAAGCGCGATGTTTGATGGATTTATTGAGTGGTGTCCATAATGCTGATCCAGACGCTACTGTATATACTGCACTGTCGGTAATCTTTTTTATGTCAACGAGTTTAACGTCAATAACAGCTGGATTTCCCAAAAATGCATTAATGGCTCTATTCATGTTTCTGCGAAAATTTAAAAACTTTTGTACGTGATTAGAACAATCAGTTCTGAATGCAGTCATTCCATCATTGATTGTCGTTAACGATGTCATCGTCGGGATGTTGCTATCATCGACATATTTTTGTTGCAGCGTCGAAATCTGATTCTGGTGTTTTGAGATTATTAATACCATTATTATTCATGTTGAGAAATGCATGCATCGTACCACCGTTGACTAATACAAACTTAGATTTTTGATCATCGACGTAATTTTTTGTTGCTGCGTCTGTGGGTATGACTGGGTTTGCAAGGTCGGTAAGTTTATTTTGTTTCATGACAATAAAACCAGTGAAAATATCGCCGGTGTTCTTGACATGATTGTTGATTGAATTTCCAGAGTCTTTTATTTTACCTTGATCAGTAAACGTAACGATATTGTCCTGGATTGCGTTTGTAATTCGTACGAGGACGTCTATTAACTGGATATTACTTGATTTTAATCGTCCTTGTTTATCCTGAAAAATAACGACTTCATTGCTGTCTATGCTTGCAAGATTTAAAAGACCATCGATTTCATTTCTGAGCTGGTTAAGAGTTCCATACTTAGATAAATCACTTGTTTGCTGAGTTTTTCTAGCTGATCTTCCGTAAATATCTACCATATATACTTTAAGATCTGTTTAAAATGTTGGACAAAGATGTATACTCGTGCACAACTTTATGAGGAGGCATTAGGGACCTTGAGACAGCGTCGAGTACAGCGAGTACTTCACGGCTACATATTGGAGGATCAGTTATTGTCTGTGTTGGTAATGTTGAATAACAGATTGGAATATTTTTGCATATTGCTAACATATTTTAAAAATTCTTTTGGTGGTGCCAGTCCATATGAATCGAAATAAATAATTCCACGTGGATCAATCGCGTATTCAACCCAATGAGTACCTGTTCCAGAACTTCCATCGAGATTAATGATACCTGTTTCAACATTGTTTGGTTTGTGCGGTAACTGATCAAACATAAAAACACCTCTGAAGGTTTTGATATTTAATCGCTCAGCAGCATCAAGTAAATCAAAGTTGGACATAGGAAGAATCAACGAAGTGTCCCGCGAAGTCCTAAACTCATTCCGTACCACGTTCCTGGCAGTCTTAGACCCTTTCCCTTTTTTTGGAAGTTTTTATTCCATGACCTGTTGCTTCCTTTAATGCTATTCCAGCAGCGGTTCCAACAGCATCAAGTGCGTCTGCTTTTGCAACAGCTGGGGCTGCAGCGGCTATTAATGCTGGTATAGCTGCAGGAAGTGGAAATATGCCACCTGTCTTGGCGATGTCTTTAATGGCACCCGTCTTAGCGATGTCTTTAATGGCACCCGCAGAAAGATTAAGTCGTATCCCGGTCTTTGATCGTTTGGCTTCATTGAAGTGCCTGAGTTGATGTTCTGTCAGTGATAGTTTATTTGAACCACCTGTGATTTGTTCTTTTTTCAGTGATATTTTTATTCCTCAGTTTTCTTTGGTATTGATTGTAGTTTTTAATCTGATTAGGAGTCAGACTAACACTAACATGATGAAATGACATTTATAATATCATGAGCGATCTAATTACATGTTTTCTACTGGGGCATCAACGACTCTCATGCGGCCATCAACTCTTTCAAGTAGCATTGTCTTATCGCTGGGTGTAACAGCTGTTGCTCTATAATTAGCAATAGCTTCTCTTGTCACACGAGCTCGAAAGTGTATATCAATGACAGATTGCCTAAATAAATCCAAGTGTTCCAGCGAAAAGTAATAGATCGGATACAAAGAAGTAAAATCTAGCTGTATATTTATAAACCAGAATCATCAGTTTGATCACGTCCCATAAATGACGCTAAACGATGATATGCACGTGCTACATGATTTTGATCAAAATTTAATAATATATCCACAGCTGGTTCCTGATGTCCATTAATTCTCAGTGAAACCACAGAAAACACAGAGTTTGTCAAATGTCATTATACTATGTGTTTGTGAATTTACTCGTGCAGCGTCTTGGAAAGCAACAAATATATGTCGCGGTGCAGACACCTTGCTGTGATGCTATCTGACATGTGAATAAACCATTAATTGTACTTTGAACACTATCTGTGGTCATCGTCAACCATGATAACATTGATTTACCACCTTGACTCATAAAAGAGAGGCAACGTTCTTCTTCAGGTATTGTTGGAGTCATTACTGGCATCCACAACAAAAGTTTTGTCAGAATTACTTTACCAGCATCACCAATAGTTCGCCATATTACATCATCATCTGTAGCCTTTCGTACGATTACAACTGTATGCTTAGCTCCGAAAATAACTTTTCTAACATTTCTACAAAATCCAAAGAGATGTAACAGTGGAATTGCACATGAAAATCTTCTACTTCCATCTTTCAGCATTGATCGACGTGATGTGAATCCTAGGTTGAATTCTGGATTAGCACCATGAACCACCGGTCACACATCAGCGTCAACGTTGTCGGCGAAGTTTCTTGGTCGTCTTACATTATATGGTCTGTTGTCAGGGTAGTTAGAAGTATCCTTCACAAACATCATTGATGGACCAGCTGATCTTGAATAATCGTCGCTGTATCTTGCTAGACCCAATATCGTTGTGGCAACGTCTACATCTTTTTGAATTGATTCAATATTTTTTCCGTCAATCATGTACGTAGCGCTATCAAACAACGCCATGATGCCATTATTAACAAAACCAACTCTAACATCAGCGTCATATTCAGCATTATCTGTTTTTAAGATCTCACTTTCTACTTCAATAAATGCTTCAGCGGGTAAGAAATATCTACTTGTATCCTGAACTTGTAATTTGATTCTTCCACGCTGATTTGGCTGTCGTGCGTCATATAAATAATACTGATAATCACGTATCAATTCATCCTTGAGAACTGACGCATCCATGTCAAATGCGGGATCAGATACATGTTTGAACATCTTTATTATATTTATTATCGTCTAACACGAAGACCACTCCCCGCTATTAAACTTGCGGTTATATTGTTTTCTTTTTCTGACATGGGTACACCAGCTAACTCTGCTAATATTTGATTTGCGGCTTGATTTATTATTTTACTAACGTTTTCAGGCATCACTTCAGTGCTGGGTAATTTTACTGGCTGAGGTTTTCGTCGTATTAATCGTGCTAGTCTATCCTTGATTACCGAAAATGCTTTGCTGGCAACATCACCAACAGCACCAATACCTTTATCACGAACAACGTCAATAGCTTTCATTCCCAGTTGCTTTGCAATTGGTATTGCTTTTGGGGCTATCGTTCTAAATAGACCCTGAACAACATCACCGAGTCCATCCCCGTAGATTGCTTTGTAGGTTGGTAATCTCGAATGTATCACCCTGACCATTACAGGTCCGCGTTGAGCATTGTGTATAATCATCTTATTTTATATTGTTTCTTTAATCACTGAAATAATCATCGGCGATTTCATTAATGAGGGACCGATATACATAAATATCCATGATACTGCCTGTAAATAATCTGACAAAAATAGCAGCTGCTTCATTAGTGATTTCTGGAGAATTATTACCGGCTCGTTTTCCGCCAATCAGAATTTCTAGTCGTTCAACATCGGCAAGGACGTATTGGGACATGGAGTAATAAGACCACTTCCAGCTGTTTCTTTCTTACTTGGTGAATGTGATTCCCTCCTTCGTCTGAGTTCTTCAGATTCTAAATCATCTTCTTCTTTTTGTTTTCTTGTTCGTTTAACCTCTTCAAGTTTCGATTTTTTTTCTTTTTGTTTCATTGATTGTTTGGCTTCTTCAAGTTTTTACTTCATTTCTTCTTCTCTTTGCCTCCTTCCTTGCATTACTTGTTCAATATACTCATATACTGATCAATATCTCTCGATGTTCTGATTTGCGCAGTATATGTAACGATGCGATATACATCCCTAACCCAATCGGCAGATCTCAGAGTTTTAACATATTCGGGTTTTAAATACTTATTCCTTTCATGATATCCATACGCGGCAATATCCATTACTTGGGTTTTGTCCCTGATAGCGGCAAGACCTTCTGGCGTGAATTTATCTGTGATGCTAGTTCTGACTCTTAGCAGAGGTTGTGGCCGTTCTTCAGGTGATGGTTGAGGAGGTTGAGCGAGTGGTGGTTGAGCTGCTTGAATACAGCCAGCAATATCAACAGGTAATGTTTCAAGAGCTGTTTGTGTTGCGTCAGTTGTAACGATTTTCTTTGTTAGTTCAACAACTGGTTTAAATAACTGTTCTGCACCTTCTATAAATTCCACCTGAGACTCCTGACGCGCTTGTAATTTTTGTTTGACAGAATCATGGACGGGGAGATATTTCTTAATTGCCTCTAGTCGATCTCGAGCTAATCTAGCTGTATGAGATTCCATTATTGATATAATAATGAATTAATTACAGCAGCAGAGAGGGTGACGACCAATAGTGAGTGTCCAGGTCATGCCATAAGAAATGAAAACAAAACGTCAGCGATAAGTAACAAAACGAACTAACCCAATTAGAGAAATCTCGGTCGATTAGAGGCTTCGGTTTGGCATTATTGACCTTGTATTTTCAGCTTTTGTAGGAAGCTTTATTTTTCATAAGTAAGGACTCGAGCAAATGGTCTGTTCACCCTCTCTGCTGCTGTAACCCTCGCTATATATATATATATATATATATATATATATATATATATATATATATATATATATATATAGAGAGAGAGAGAGAGAGAGAGAGAGAGAGAGAGAGAGAGAGAGAGAGAGTAGATCTGTAGAGTCGCAGTAAACGTTTTATAATAAATAATTCTTTTCTGATTAGCTAATGGCAAATTAAATGTAATATAGAATATTTTGCTTGTCCTTCCCCCTCTTGGTCCTGTTAGTCTACATATTTACACTCACTGATTCTGTTTTGTTTCCATTTTGTGCTAATCATCGTACCTAGGACTGCCTTATATAAGGTAGCATGTAGATTGTTCCATGAATTATAGATACACCTGGAATGGAATCATTTTCGTTGTAAGAATAAACAGGTTTTATGCCCTTTACGTTCATGGCTATCCTCGCGCGTATCATAATAATAAATTCAGAAACAAACCAAAAAGTAATTCGACATCGTTTTTATTTCTGTCCATGTTTGAATGAAGAGGGAGATCGATTTTCCTTTGTTATGTTTAATTTCCATTTGTTTCCTTTTTTATTTTAAGGGCAACTCCTTTCCATACAAGGCTTCTAATGTGGTGATAGTTAACGGGACAAAATACATTAATGCAGAGAAATATTCTAAGGATGCTGAAGTGTGGGACAAAGCTGAAGGCGTGAAGAACGCACAAGTCTTCGACACAGGAATTCTCTTTACGCGGTACGTGCATGTACCTGGTCCATAATCCAATCATTGCGTACATACTGACGACCGCGGAATATGCACCAAGTACTCGCCCAATGCGTTTCCATCTTGTGAATCAATGTTCATCAAACACAAATTTTCATTTTGTTCTCATTAAAGCTTAATAGTTTTTAGAAGACAGTGTAATTCACGGAATACGACAATAACTATTGTCTCTGAATATATAGTTTCTTGTCATGATTTTGATTTGGTTGTTCAAATATTCATACATATTACGCTATGGTTATGCAAATATTTCACTCTGATTTCATGTAGCATATAAATTTGCTCTGAAAAGATTTAAATTACAAACTGTCACAACTTTTATTAGGTAGAACAGATCTTCTATAACTTACTTGAGGCTGAATTACTCATTACTAATAATCTTATGATATTTATTTAATTGCACTGGGTAGCGCGTTACATTGAATACACCAGGGATTTGTCAGTTTTGTAGTATCTCAGAAGCTGTTTCTATTTTCCAGTTCAAGTAATATTTATTTCAGTTATACGCTGACGTCTATCACTCTCATTGAGAATTATGTTAAATAAAACACAAGGCAAACGATTTCATGATATTTTAAGTTCATTATGAGTAGAATGCTGTAAATCAAAAGTAGACTATTTTTATTTCAGGTACAAGCTTTATCGCAAATCCATTGATAATGGTACCATGCGTAAGTATCATGTCTGTCTGTCTGTCTGTCTCTGTCTCTGTCTCTGTCTCTCTCTCTCTCTCTCTCTCTCTCTCTGTGTGATAAAAAATCATTTGTCATATATCATAAACATTCTTAATGTAAGTAATATAATCCAGGCCACACCTTTGTCATTTAAGAGCCATTATCCATTTACACTTAGAGCCCAATCACCTTGGCTCCATTTCATACGGTAAAAGTCGTTCTTGTAGTTTGAAGCATATTACTTATAATAGATGTTTAAAAATGCATTCGTCGGCTATGATTTTGAAATATGTTCTTATTTACAGCTTCGCCTTTCCTCCTTCGAAAAATACCATTTCATAATAATAATATTCAGTATTTGTAATTTTTTGCATCTGTACCTTTTCGCACTAAGACACAGTAATAACGCAAGGCACACACTGTTAAATTTAACAGGAACAACGTTATGTACATTTAATATCTTAAAAATTCATGTGCAATAAAATAGCAAACTGACTTCATAGACGACATACCTATTAGAAGTCTATGCCGTAACACCTTGCTAATGGTAAAGGCAGACTTTAAAGGTGGTCGTATCAGCGAGATTGTCTCAATAATGTGATCGTTATAATACTAAATGTTAAATTTGGATCTTACTAAGCCTTTACCGCTGCAGCTGGGTGGTCATGTAACCGGCCTGGCTGCTCAGCGGGTTCGTCGTTTACGTTTTTCTTTCCATTATGATTACTGTGGGGAATATCTTCGTACATAGTTTTGGCATTAAGAACCTGCTTGGATTGGACAGACAGTGGGCAAGATAAAACTTGAAAGGAAAGATTTGAGACACTCCCCCGTCCGGAGTCTTCCTACGTTCGGAAGAAATAGGGTGGTGGTAATGGAACACCATAGGGCCGAATTCTACCAAGTCGTAGTCAACGGCCAGGGTGGAAGGGTTCCAAGATGAACTCTACGATCACATGTTCTAGGCCAATGCGAGCCATATAGTAACATGGATAACATGGTCTACCGCCAGGAGAGGGATGAGCTCTACCAGGTTGCATCTGCCCATAACACTCCTGAGATGTTTTGTCGACCTATGTCTAATATGATAATTGTCATCCGCTTGAGGGCATCTCCCTTCAAAATCACAATAAAAAACATATATTTCCCAACATCACACAATGATGACGAGGAAGTGGATTAATTGTAAGACTAGCTTCAAGCGGTCATTGAAGAGACACGCAAAAAAGATTGAAGTTAGTCAAGGAACTGGATTGAAAAGGTAGGAGAAGATGTGGTCCATACCGTAATGAACATTCCACTGAAAGAGGACTCAAGATCCTGGACTTCGCCACCTACAATAACCAAGTGCTGACGAATTCGCTTCGACCCCACAAACTATCTATAAATTGGAATTTACGCAGTCCAGACGGAAAACTCCACAACAGGATTGACTACATGTTCGTGAAGAAGCTCTTCCGGTCTAGTGATAGCTGACAAAGGAAGCGGCAATAATTTATTGACTATGAAACTTCTTATGAGGAAGACCAAGACGCAACGACAGGTTAGGATCAGGCTGGAACTTGACAAACTTAAAAATCCAGTCGTGGCACAATCATTTGAGGAAACAATAGGAGGCATATTTGCACCGCTCACAGTTCCCGAATATGATGAAACCACATTCACTCGGCAGTAATAGGCACAGCCAGTGAGAGCATTGGCAAGCATTGTAGGATACAGAAGCCGTGGTTCACAGCAGATAGCTTCGACCTCTGTGATATGAAGAGAAAGCTATGGCGCAAGCGAGAAGACCTTGAAGAGTAGACGCAATACAGGGAAATTAAGAACAGAATTATGAATAGCTTAAAGTTAGCGATTAAAATCTGGTTAGGGAATCAATTTGATGAAGTCGCGATTAAAATCTGGTTAGGGAATCAATTTGATGAAGTCGTGACAAGCCTGAATCAGAATAACAAATAAAAAGTTATATCAGTTAGCGAAAGACCTGACAACAGAGTTACTGAGGAGATCCATCGCAATCCAGGACAAGGCTAGTAAGAGTCTTATAAAATATCAAGAAATTCTTAACAGATGAACGGAACCAAACCATCTACTGACCAAAACAGAGACTGACCACCAGATTATAAGGAAAGAAGTAGAGGCTGCAGTAAAGGCATTATATAAAGGGAAGTCTGCAGGGGTAGTCAATATACCAGCAGAACTTGTTCAAGGAGGACGAACTATATCATAGATCTTCAATCTTAGAATCTCTGTGAAAAGTATCTGCAGCATCAACATGACCTCTATCGTATCTTCCCTGACTACAATGAGGCTTTGGACAAATTACGGAATGCAGCCTTGTCGGCCCCCTTGTGGATATACAAGATAAACAAACAAATGACAAGGAATAAATGTACACCACGCCCAACAACATTCTATCTGGACCTATTTGCAAATTTATTCCGTGACAAAGTTTCAATCGATTAGAGATAATCTTGACAGCACACTTTCAGGTCACTCATCACCATACAGTTTGATACAGAATATACACTGCAACTTTCAACAGCATTTAAACCTGCTTCTATAGATTTAGTACATACAGTTGGAATCATGTACACCCGAAAGTCATGTGAACTCGATCCAGTTCCCACTTCACCACTGCTTGAGTGCTTAGATTCAATATTGCCTGCACTAACCGATGTTGTCATTATTTCTCTCTCATAAGAAACCGACATTTGATCCTAACAATTCAGTGAACTACGGCTCTATTTCTAACCTCTCATTCATGTAAAACAATCTGTGAAATTTTATTTTCTATCCCAACTTGTATCTCATCTGAACTCAAATAGTATTTTTAGGAATGCATAGTCTACAAATCACACTGGCCATAGCACTGACCTGATATGGCCCTTCAGAGAGTAATCTTCTCTCTGCTTTGGGTATTAGAAAGTGCTCACCCTTCTTGACTTGCATACTGTATTTGACACAATAATCCATGATATATTACTTCACCGACTCCAGTATGTATTTGGTATTCATAATGCAGTCTTACGATGGTTCAGTTCCTACTTAGTCAAAAGAACACAAATTGTGTCCTTAAATTTAAATCATAATCATTCCAGCCCAGTTTTTGTTTTTAACAGGGCTCTGTTCTCGGATCCAATTTCATTCAATACATTCAGTTACTATCAGGTGTCATAGACTAATATCAGGTGTCTCACCAGTTGTTCGCTGATGGCATTCAAATATACAAATCTAGCTGCCAACTGAAGTGTGTCTACCATCTATGTGAAGTCATAGATGACATGTGGCAAGCTGGATCAGTTATGATAAAACTGAACCTATTCTGATCACCACTCAAAGACATTCACTATCACATCCTTTACCTTAAATAATAAGTATCAGCAAGAACTAATTGTCACAGTCAGAACTAAACCTAGGTGTCGCTCTCGACTGTACGCTCTCTTTACCCCAACACTTATTTCATTCAAGGGTGCTCTTAAAAGTCACACATTTTGACTACAAGAAAGATGCTTAAAGACAATAATGTTAACTTCCTTAATTATTGTTAGCATGTTTTTATTGTTTTGTAATTTCATGTTTCTTGTTTTGAAATCTGGTCCTTCTGTATATTTTTGTATTATAAAATATTGTAAAGCGCTCAGAGCGTCCAAAGATTAGGCACTGGACTAGGTCCATATTTCTTCTTCTTCTTCTTCTTCTTCTTCTTCTTATTATTATTATTATTATTATTATTATTAAAGCAAAACTAATCAGATTCTTAGAAAACCCGTTTGACAAGGCGACTAGCGCAGTCTACGTCAATGGGAACATATTTTTAATTAAAAGGTGCAATAATTTATCTGCATGCTGTTCATTCTGGAATACACCTGCATACAGCGTAGACACTTACCGGTATTAGGTAATAGCCATATCGAGCCATGAATGAGGGTTGTGCTATTCCACGTGGATTTACAAGTCGCCAAATTTAGGATTTGAACCGGAAATATTATCTACATATCGCCAATAGAACACTTCAGTCGACAATAGATCAACAGCTGCGAGAAATACAAATACGTGTATAAAATCCACACAAGTTTTGCTGCAGATTTTTGCAGGTTTAATGCACAGACGGTATCTTCCCCTAAACGCCCGTGAAAAGTATCATTAAAGGGGTAGGGCTGATTTATCGGCCTAGAAAGAATTATGTTCGATGCCTTGGAAGACCATGAAGACACTGTCAGTATTGGAGGCAGAACAATCAGCAGATGATATCGGCGACTTGGTAGGAGATGAACAATAACTGCAAACCGTCCCAACCAAGCGTTATTAAGGCGCGCGATGTAGATCAGGGCTGAAAAGACCAATTTAAAGACAAACAAACTGAGTGGCATCCAAAACGAAATAAGAGTGAATGGACAAACGCTTGGCACAGTGTCAAGCGTCAACTACCTAGGTACTATTGCCTTTGAATTTGGATCAAAACCAGAGGTTCTTTCCAGGATTGGCGCAGAAAAAACTGCACTGGCTAGGCTGAAGCCTATTTGGAAGGACAACAACATCAAGCAACATGCGCTCCCTCGTCATGTCCATATTCCTGTATTCATGTGAAACATAGACCCTGACAGCAGAACTATAGAGAAGAATCGATGACTTAGAGATAACATGTTACCAAAGGATCCGGTAAATCTTATACATGGACCACGTATCTAATGAGGAAATGCGCACTAGAATCCAGGGTGCATTATCACTATATGAAGATCTGTTCACGAAAATAAAGAAACGAAGACTAAGATGGCATGGTCACATCTTACTTTTATTCTGTTGATCGAAGATCCTATATGGCACATTGAGAGGAAAGAGAAAACAAAGTAGACAGAAGAAGAAGATATGGGAAGATAACATCAAAGAGTGGAAAAGCATGGACTTTGCAAAGTCTCAAATACAGGTGCTGCCAAGGGCAAAATGGAGAGAGATTGTCTAAAAGTCATCCGTGGTGCCACTACGACTAGTCAGGTTACGGAAAAAATGAAAAACGAAGAAATTTTGTTATCATAAGAATAGGAGCGCGATTAAAGGTTTAAATATTCACCTTGAGACTTGGTTAAACCCTATAAACAGAGTGGCTATTCTCAGCATTAAATAAATCTTGTTCTAGTCAAATTTAATTCTGAGCAATATCTTAAATTTTAGTGTTAGGAACAAAGTTTATGTTAGATTGTTTGTTAGGAGGCTAAGGAAGCTTTTAATTGTCAGCCGTTATACAAAATTGACATCCATCAAAGTCCAGTTTGGCGTCTTGGTACCCTTCACACACACACACACACACACACACACACACACACACACATACACACAAATATATATATATATAT
>JAECUM010047531.1:0-29048 GCA_016617855.1 Megalonaias nervosa
TGGATCAGCAAGGGTTGACTACCGTGGTGTGTCCTTGTGCACCACACAGTACTCCGATTCCCTCGGCACCAAATAACCTACATGTGTTGCTGTACTCAAAAACACCAAACAAAAGCAAACCAAAATATGTACTAAGCTCTTTCTCTTACCAGTTTAATGTTAAATTCACATACATACATACCATACATACATACATACATACATACATACATACATACATACATACATACATACATACATACATACTACATACATACATAATTGCTTCAACTCAAAGCTTTTTCATAGGTATGCTATATCACTAAATTGTAAAAGTCTGTAAGAAAAGTGATGCTTATGTAATGAGTGGGTCATAAGTCAGTATAAAAAGAGATTCTTATGTAATGAGTGGAACATAAGACAGTATGAAAGTGATGCTTATGAAATGCATGGGATATGCTTTCGCTAAAATGCAATATGCCTAATACACAAATGTTCTTGGTTCATTATATTCTGACCAGGAAAAAATGTTAAAAAATGAAACATAAGTATGTTTAGAGATTAGCTGCCGTGTTTAAAGAATTTATATCAAAACGAGAGACAGATCCATAGTCTTCAGTGTTTTCTTCTTGCGTTTTCAACTATTGTCAGGCGATGTCTTTCCAATTTCTTGTCGAAATAATTGCAGTATAGAATTCTACCCTTCGAAAGAGGTTATATGTAGAACTATACATCCAGCTACTGATGGTTGATGAATCTCTCTTTCTCCTCACTGCAGAATTCTTTCTATGCTTCCTCTTCATTTTCTTCTTCATCTTCTTTTTGATAAATATATGTACGAAACTTAAAAAGTCACATGAACTGAAAATCCGTAGGCATTGCAGTGGCAGATTCAAAGTGGATTCGAGGGATTAAATAGAACTCACCCCACCCTTTGAACTCCTGTTATGTATATTTAATTTGTATTGTGTGTTTGGTCTGTCCATAATTGAGTGAAGAGTAATTATGGCTTACCTGACTCTTTCAAATTGTATTAAAATTTGTTTAATGATATTTGAGTTCAAGGTCTTGCCTTATTTACAAACTTAGAATGTTCTGGGACCGAACTTTTGACCCACCTTCTGCTTATTTTATTGTGTTTTAGCTTTCGTTTTTGTTTTTGTTTTTTTTTTTTTTGTTTGTTTTTTTTAAAGGCCGAGGATGGAACTCTCTACTTTATGTTCAGATATAACTTGAGAGGGAATAATTTATTTAAATTATTCATTAGAATTACAAAGTGCTCAATGCCATTCTGGATAAAAAAAATATATATTATTTTGGGATTATTGTGAATTTATTCAAAGGCATTCTGGATTATATCATTGGGATAAATCAAGAATGCTGGTACATCAACCTATTCAAGACTATTGGTACATCAGCATGTTCAATATTGGAATTCATTCGGAACTCTATACTTTTGGATTTGTGATAGAACATTTAGGGTTATTTGGGATTTGATTCACAATACTATAAGTTCCTCTTAAATTTTCACTTTCTAACCTTTAGAAATAAATTTATTTGTTGATTTTAATAAAACGGATGGTTTCACTGCTTTTCTGTTACTTAGTGTAAGACCATAGGGTCGTAAGACTCCACCCTATTGTTTTCTAATGACGGCACGGTCTGAAATAAAGAGCATGTTCTGTCATGGTAAAATACGAAGCATCCGGCCTTCCAAACTGTACTCTTAGTTGTTATGTGTAATATGCCGCAGTTAAGACCAGGCTGCTGATTTTGTCTACACGAGATTGTATGAAAAATGTGTTTTGGCAGGCATAGATACAGAGCTTCGTCTGTACCTGGTTACACATACACACACACTCCAAATGGATTCCTTCCTTCTAACCACTTACTTTTCACCTCGGAAGCGCTCACTTAGACGGATAGTAACGAGTAACGCTGTACAAACTTGTTCCTTTTACTCTTTAATTTCTTGAATGGATTTGTACATAACCACAACCAAACATCATATAGCTTCTTTATAGTAATTACGTTTGTGTGTTTAATTCTTGTATGGTTTGTGTAATAGTTCAAAATAACTTTGAATATATACATTTATTAAATTACTAATAATAACTGATGTTTAATTATATACGTGTCATATAACAGTGAAAATACCGAAGCTTTCGTACGTTTCAACCTTGAGAAAGGTCTTCTTCAGGGGACAATAATTAACACACTGTCACGCGTGTGTTAAACTGCAAATATTGTTTTCGCGCGTCACTCTTTGTGTAGGTTTCTCTTTATATGGTATTAATTGTGACCTGAGGACGACCTTGCTCTCAATGTGAATAGGTAGGGAAACTTTGTTATTTTCTTCGAGCTATTATATGACAAAGAATAATTATAAATATTTCCATTATTTATTTATTTCATTATTTATTTTATTTACTTAACGTTTATACAGACGAAACATTAATGATTTCCTTTCAGACGCACGTAGCTGAAACAAAACACTGTTTAAGCAGTTTCTATACTAGGACAGAGGCACCACTAAAAACACCGACAGAAAAAAGAACAAATAAATAAAAAGTGAGGGTGTCTTTGTTTAAAAATATGACTTGTAATGTTTTAAACGGTGATAGATTTTCTTAGTTAATCAGTATCCAGTAAAATATTCCCTCGACAATAGAGTCCCTAAGCTAATCCCTGACTAGTTAACATTTACCCTGAAATAGATTTCCTTAGTTAAGCAGTGTCCAGCAGAAGATGTACCCTGCAACAGATTTCCCTAGTTAATCAGTGTCAGGTAAATTCATTGGAACTTTGTGCAAAGATGTTTTTACTCGCTTTTAAGTCGGATCCAACTGCAAACTGCATAGATCCAGATCTGTAAGTGCAGTATGCGCCAGCAGGTCTGGGTCTATGCAGTTTGCTAGCACCATTAAGTAAAACAAATAACACAACCGTAATCTGTTGATCAATAAATACCTATATCATAAATCGTTACTACAACCACCACTTTGGGGGAAAATACAAAGGTCAAACAAATAACTTTGTAAACATTTTAGCCAGGTTTCTGGTCAATCTATTCAGCAATGATATTTCACACGTTTCAACATGACAATACTCAAACCGATGTTATTGCTCATATAAAATCCACATAATAAAGGATCTACACTGATATCATATCACAATAACCTTGATATTCAGTTTGGTGTATATCTTCATAATATAACTGGTAGTGAATTTGTTCAGTGCGTACCTTGACTGGGCATTCCCCTATACATGTTGACTGAATGACCCCGATGTCTACAGAAAGTTTATGATGTCAGCTACAATATTTTCTGCTTACATGAATGTTGCAACTAATGGTGTTTAATATTTTATAATTTGTTTCTTATTATTATGTGTTCTTCGTGTAATTGAGTGTTTTTTGTTCAAAATTTCAGCGAAAGGCTAACTAAGAAATGATGATAAACGAATGAATAAACTCAACATTATACTGCTGGATTATTTCACAAATAACACGACTGCATGGATATCATATTTGTAATAGTTCTCAACTGAAGTTAAAACTGGAGCGTCTAAATTGATTGCTTTGTTTCATTCATCACGGTGTACTCAGTAATACCACTTACCCGGAAGGGGGGTGGCCAAGTCGCCTTTCTCTTAGTCCAATAAATAAGCCCCCCCCCCCATCTGTATTGATACTGATGGACCATATGTGGGTCTGATGTCATCGTTTTATTCAAATGTGCAATTTTGCTGCATGTAAATCTTTCCAGAACACACCTGCGTACAGTTTAGACACTTACTGGCATTTTGTAACAGCCATAACAATCGCGAAATTCAAAATTGCCACAGGACAGAGGGTTATTTTATTCCATTAGGATTTACAAGTCGCCAAACATAGGATTTAATCCAGCAACAGTATATACATATCGCTAAAAGAACTCTTCAGCCGACGGTAGCTCAACAGCCGCGAAAAATACCGGTAAGTATATAAAATATACACCGATGTGTGCAGACGAAAGTGACAGTAGATTTTTGCAGGTTTTAATGAATAACTGATATCATCTCCTAAACGTCCGATCAATATTATTATAGGTGTGGAGCTGATTTATCGCCTTACCTTTCTCCCTACTAAGGGGGACTGTAGCCGAATGACTGGAACCATTCCTCCTCGAGTGTCGCTGGTATGGTACGGGGATCATACCAATCAAAAACATACAGACTGGTATTCTTGTTTATGTAAGAATGAAGCAGTGAATTACAGATGCAGTTGTCTGCATGTCCTTGGCATTCTCGTATCTGTACGGTTTTTCTGTGTTGTTATTAATTTAATAAAGGATGAAATAAAGATGGAATAGTATGGATCAAAAACTATCTAATTAAGCCGCTTGAAGGTATTGACGACTAGTATGGATCCATTTGTCGGAAACAGGGTCCTGCGTGCACAGTGTATTCAAACCAATCAATGAGCAGGAGTTAATAAATATGTGTTTTGCACAAAATGTGTAGGTTTGTCATTTGTGGTCCAAGGTTGACATTGCCGGGTGAGTGTTGGAGACAAGCGCTCCACTCCTCCAGAAATGCCCAAACGGCTTGCGTCTCTGATCGCCTCGGTCAACTAAAATCCAGCTCCTGGCCTTCGCGAGTGGCTTAGCTTCTAAGTCCGGCGGACCATGTTTCCACTAACAGGAGAAGGGGTGAAGGCGGGCATCCGTGTTAATGAAAACGAGATTTCATTCTACGTTGTCTGTCCAAACCATACCAAAGAAAATGAGAATGGTTCTGTGAATGTATTCGTCGGTTTTGTTTGCATTTCCTAAACTGAGAAGTCGTAGGATAGATGTTTCTTAGTTGCTCCTGAATTGCCACCGCTAGTGAGACATGTTGAGCGGCAGTGCAGACTCTAGACTACATTCTAAGAAGAGCATCACGTCTATCCAATACTTTCCACTAACCATCATACAACACTTGTTGCCTGTGATGGAAAAGCTGACAGTAAGCGGGACAATATTGATACAGATGTAAGAAAGCAAGAAGAGGAAACTGCTTTGATTGTGCTCCAAACGATTGATGTCAGCGTAAATCAAGAAATGCAGACCTGAATAAATTCCCTCCAAATGTGTTCTTACGGCTTCTTCATAGATATCTTGAACTTTGTCCCAATATGCTAATACAAATTAGCACGTGAAACAAGACTTGGCAGTTTCTATTGTAATAAATTTTGGAGATGCGCATTTGGTTATAGCGCCCCGTTTAAGGAATTCTTAGATTTGTGTGATTTTACTTGTTTGATTATTGGAATTCGGTGCAATGGAAATATTCCTTAGCCCGAAATAATTAGCCAATTATTAGGAGCAAACGTCACGGAGAGAAAGTGTTAGTGAGTTTCCATGATGCCATGGTCAGTGAGTAGCGAATTAGACCCAAACCGCATGACTGTCCCTGTCATAATGTAGTCCTTAATAAAATCCAGTAGTGTACCTTGGTGTTGTGACTGCAGTGGCAGTATTTACGGTAGGAAACCGGTAAATTACACAATGGAATAAAATGAGAAGGGACTCTGCAGATACCGTTTATGTCGCCATAGTGGCAAATGTGATGTAGTTGTATTGGCGTAATGTGCCTTGGAACCATGGATTGACTGGCCTAAGGTGGCGTAGTTAAAACAGTTCCCTGTGGTAGGGGACATTTGTAGAGTTTCTACGGCGTGAACTGCTGACGGTACGGAAAGTTGATGAAGGGAAACTATGCAGATGTGCGGTTGATAGATATTTGGCAAGTTGGGAAATCTGTGGTTTTACATTGATTAGAGTAAAAATTATGTATAGAATGGACACGTCGAGCTTTCTAACTTACAACTGAAGTTGTATAGAAGTCTTTGGAAATTTTGGGGTAAACTTATGACTTCTAGCGGGAATCGCGCCAGGGTTTGACACCACTCGGTCAAGCAAAGACCCCTGGCTTGTAACACTATGCTTTTAAAGCGGTAGACACTACTGGTTTGTTTTTGATGGACAGACAAAACAAACTGTTATAACTAAGATTTGCAGGCTGTGAAGTTCTGAAGATTTGTTGCTGCCTTGAAAATATTTTTGTTAAACAATTAAGGCTTGAGAGGCAGAAAGTTGGATACACTGTCAGAACTGCCTTGTACACAAGGAACTATTCGCCTACATATAACGCGGATTTTTTTTATGTGTCAATGATATTAATATATCTACTGGATTAACGAAGCATACTTTCCATTCCATTTAGTTAGCAGACCGATGTTTAGGTAGAAAGCATAATTTAATAACAGGCAGTTACATACATGCATACATACGCACGCACGCACGCACATACATACATACATACATACATACATACATACATACATACATACATACATACAGTCAACTTTAGGTCTTACAGATATACAAAATCTTCAAGGCTATTAAAGACAAATGTGGACATTGTTAATCTGGATACTCATCTCTTGAATGTTACCTTGTAAATTCTGGAGGCCTTTTTGCTTGTGAGGAGCTATGATTACTAGCGATTAAATTTTGTGTAAACGTCCGAATCTATTATTTGATTAGCTTTGTAAATTCCAGGCCAGTTTTGCTTTTGGGTTGCAACGGTACCTGATTTAGGACAAGTGGGAAACTCACATTGTCCCCAAGTACTCGAAACTGCTGCCCCAAGGCACAGTCTCTAGCCAGATCTGAGAATATGCTTAGCCACCAACCACCGAGTCCCTCCCTAGGCAGTGATGAAAATTCGAATTCAAAATGTTAGTATATCCTCCAGCTACAACAAGCTTAAAGTTTGGTCATATATTTAACACACACACGCGCGCGCACGCACTAAATGCTGCACATCAATTACAAAAATCGCAATAAAAGTTTCCAATTGTCCCTCGTTTTCTGTTGACCATGAAGAGTGCAGTATTCTTTTCAACACAGTGAGTCATCTTGGCTAGCCAGAGTGACCTTGACCGAGGGTCGCTTTCATTTTGGAAAATGGGTTAGCAGTATTCAGTGGCATAAAACCAAACATACGATGTAAATTTCGAATATTTTAGCTAATCATCAGTACAGATTTTATTAGGTTACAAATAATATAGATACTGAAATGTTTCGATTAAAAAGTTACTACTCCACAATTTTGAAACTTGTTTGGTGCAAAATGTCTTAGTTGCGAAATAGGAGGTCTGTAGTTGGTGACTCACCGGATGAAAATTATCCTGGGTACGAAATGTACCATGTACGATTCTATTTGTCTTGGTATGAAATGTCTTAATTACAAACAATTGCGTTTACGACTATAAATGGAGGTGGGTGCGAAATATCTTGAGTAAAATTACACGGCTGATTTGGGTACAAAACGTCTGGAATATGCGGACACTCTTCAAACCAATCTGTTAAATGAATCAGACCACCACACAAAAAGAAACCACTGGGCCAATTACCCTTTTGTCAATTAATAAGTCAAACGCATATATGAAAAAAAAAATCTGTATCAGTGATAGTGAGCATGACTTTCCACTCGTCTAAATTAGCTCCTCGTTCTGCTTCTTCTGATGAAGCTTTCGTTTCAGTGATTCTCAACAAACACACACACACACACACACACACACACACACATTTGTTTTCAATTTTTGTTATTATTTGTTGTTGTTTGTAAACGTTTTCTTTCATATTGTCCGCCAAACATAAACTTGTCATTTCAGATTCGTAAAGGTTAGTTTGCGATCATAGGAGCATCGGCTATTGGAATGTGATAATTTTAAATAATGAATCTTTATCTGTGAATAATGAGATTTCAGTCTTGAATGTTTCATCTCAATTGTTGAAAATGGGGTCTATTGTTCGCTATTTTATTTTTAAAATATAAAATATGACAACAACACACACGTGACACATGCACTGTGTGAATGAAATCTTAAGGTGATATAAAAGAAATAAAACATTATTTATTACCTCCTCCATTCTTATAGCACAGATATGGAAATCTCCAAACGTTTCCAAGTCCAACAGAAAATCCAATGCAGGCCAGTAAAAAGTCAAATGCTCTTGCCCACGTTTCTCGCTTGTTGATCTTTTCTCCCTTTTCATTTGTCTGGTTGTCCTGAACAACAAACTCTGTTCCACCTACTTTTTCTGCCATATTGGGGCTCAGTTCTACCTTTGTCAAACGCAAGTTGCAATAAGAATAAAATCGGAAATTTTCTTCACCAACTGACCCTTCAAGAGTGAACCGGTTATTGACTGGAATGTTTGTTCTGATATTAGATAACAGTTCCGCCTCAGAAGACACACACACAAGTAAACCCGTTTCCCGTTAAGAAGTGACCTCACCGATGAACCTTATATCAAAAGTGCGATTTGAGTCATGACTGAATAAGCGATACATCCGGCTGACCACATATATGGAGTTTCGTTATAATAACCGACACAGTAATAAAAAAGGCGGATTGTTGTCCGTAGGCAACACTTTGCTAAATTGACCACTACTTTCGAACTGATTTATCTACGCTTGCTCTTTTTAAAAACATTTCTATCGTTACTGGAAATAAAGCAAACTGATGAATGAATTTCGGAAAAATTTAATTTCTATGATGGGCACCTCGTCGTTTTAAAATAATATTTGCCAGATTTCCTCTTGAATTACTATAAATGTGGGTTCTCCTCAACAACTGCAGATCAAAGTAAGGGCTTTTGGGGGTGGGTGTCCTTGTGTTTTTTTTGGGGGGGGTGTTGTTTTTTTGTTTTTGTTTTTTTTGTTTGTTTTTTTTTTTATCACTGGGGGGGTCTATGCATTATCATCTTAATCCAGAGGCTCAGTATAAACAGAATAAGAGATTAATATTTATGTCAATGAGCTGTCTGTACAAATGGGCAAAGACACGCAATATTTCCATCAACACAATATTTCTATCTTGAATATCGCGACACATCATCTCAAGCCGCCTGCGACAATCCGCAGCGCTGCGTTATCAACCGTAACTGCCAGTCGGAGCAAGCTCGGACTCTTCCCTCAAGCCGAGAAGGAAACTCGGATGTCGCCACTGATAACTATATTCTGAACTACTTTCGTTCACATGGAACAATCAGAGGGGGTGGGGGGTTGATGGAGACAACATCACAATCGGACTCGGAACACAATTAATTTTACTATATATTCTCTACATTTGTTTCTCAGTACTGAACTTTCCACTGTGTGACAATCAATACAAATCATATGTTAATTTAAAATACCTTCAAAAATGACTTCACTGTGAAGTTCTCGTCATAGGTTCACCGGCATCTCTTAGAGAGACTGGAGTGTAAACAAAGCAACGTGCCAATGGAACACATATTTCACTTCCGGATTATCACCAAGGCCTTATTACTCACCATACACTGTCGCCGAAACACACACAGACAACCATACCATAAGCTCATATTCTAAAGAACAAATAATTACCTTTAAATCCATACCAAGAATGCCTAGATCTATCTCCTGCATCACCACCAAAAGAAGACAGGAAAAATGCTCTAAAAATAGACTGGGACTACATTCGACTGAACCTGAACTAATAATTGTGATCTGATTCCAATCGGAACATTCTCAACCTTCGCTATTGTACCATAATTATGTGGTACACACCAACAGAGGCGAATCAAGAAATATATTAAAATGTATTCCTACAGCTACATCACGACCTGACTGAAATTTCCGTGAGATGTTGCAATAACCATAACCACATGTGATTGATTTCCTCATTTCTCCGGAATATACATAAACCGTATTGCCAGAGCAAATTAAATTTTCTTGTCGTTGTGTCCCACACCATTTGAATGAGCCTATAAAAGTTTCTCTTTCAAACATAGTCACTTATCAATTGCTAAAAGGGGCACCGTCATTTATTTGCCGAAGATTGTTACACTGTGATGCTGGTGATGTTTTTTAATTTTTGTTTATGCTTACTCATAAAAACGAGAAATCTCATCACAGGCATCCACGGGCGATAAAGAAGCGTAGTGGATTGTCGCGAGTGGTTTGCGACGATGACGGCGACTTTTTTTTAAATCGTAATTACAATATGATGCTGATATCTTTATGTTTTGTTCCCACTGCATGCATCATTCTCAGATAAACCAGGTATGTAAACTCCTTATTTGAGGGGGAATAACTTCGTGACCGTATTCTTATTAAGATCACCAGTCAGTAATATCTCCTTTGACTTAGACGGTACATTTTGCATCGCATTCGACTGAGATGGTACGATGCATCATTTTTAACTTATCGTTAGCAGGCACTATATCACATTGCACCCATCTGTAAGTCACATGGGGCATAGAACATTCGTCGATCCGTCGAATCATTTTATCTCCTTTCTCCTCAGTCGAACTGTTGCCGTCACGCTCAAAAAAGATCACTTTCACCCCGCGAATTTGTAAAGTCGGTTCTGGGTGTGTGAAAAAGAAATGTAAGATCTTTTAGTTCAACTTTTGTGGAAATGAACCATTTTTGTATAATTATAATACCTAGTCTCCAATGGATATGGAGCTCAGTAAAATTTTGGCATGCATTAAACACATCCAAGGTGAAGAAATAAAACCTCTGCCGTTAGTGTCCGTTTAAAAACGGCAAATTGAAAACAACTTTATGTAATGTACTTTTATTGTAACAACTTGAACTTGTATTATTTGAATAGGGAGTCTCAATAAATGCAATTTTTATTCTTGTAATTCAAATGTGTATTATTGTAATAAAGTACATGGTTGTAAAGTGAGACCAATACCTTGTGCATTACACACATTTATTATAATTTTCCTTCTGTTATTCTAAGTTAGTGAATTCAGCATTCGGTAACGTTATACAGTACATACAGGAGAGAGAGAGAGAGCTGCTATATCAGCAATTTTTTCTCTGTTGACCTTTTCAGTTTAGTACGTATACTTCAAGAAATGCTACTACAGCAAAGTTTTCTATGATGACGTCTGTGAACCTGAGAATAGGTATTGGAAAGGCTATGAACTCTGAAGTCAAAGAGAAGTTAGATTGACCAGGCAGGCGACTGTATTTAGAAAATGAAGCTGTTATGAAAAGGGTAGTAAATTTTCGTAACATTTCGGAAAATGGCCATTGTAGTTTTTCTTAACGCTGAGGCATAAGGGTGAGCTCATCACCCGAGTTGATGACCATTTTTGGAAGCTAGTTACGATTCTTCGCTATCCAGAATCACATTTAAGTAGCCGCCAAAACTATGTGGTAGTAGTTCCGTCTTGACAGAGACAATAGGATACACTAATTTTGGAAATAGTTGAATTCAAGTCTCTTTCAAAGTTTTGAAGCATTTTTGTATTTCTCCTATTATATAATATGAATTTTTAAATATAGTGCGTAATGGATTGTTTGCATTTTATTCAGAAATTGTTGTGTTTGAAATCATAGAATTGACATTTTAAAGGCGACTTAACTATCAACTTCATGCTCAGTAATAATTAACTTAGAAATAAAATATCATTATGGTTACATGATATTTTGGATTTGGGGTCAAACATTCAGTAAAATATTTTTCTACAAAGTGATTGTAGTATTTGTCTGAAATATTGAATTTTTAAACATTTTGTCTATCGTTTATTCGATATTTAATTATTTACATTAAAAATCTAAAGGACAAAAATTGCAGAATTGTATGAAGTTAATAAGCATGAAGAAATATATAAACATTTAAAATCCTCGGTGCAGTACAAAGGAGACGTGGCGGAGAGCTGAAAATGGGAGTCGGAGTCGAATGTCACTTTTTCTTGAAATCCGAACTGCTATGTCGATAGAAGGACGATACTCATATCTGTATGGTCTCACGAGGAAAAAGTAGATGACAACTTACGGAGCTTATTGGAGTGAAGGTTGTACAGAGGTTGGTGGGGGAGCACACACACACACACACACCATATATTTGCGATCGATTCTACCTCTAGATTTATTTTGGTTTGTAATTCAGTTCTGTATTTCTTTGAACAAAATAAATCAATCAAGGAATGCGTACTGAACTGAATGTATTTATACACGCATTCTTTGGATATGTGCATACATAAGTATTTTACAGTTATTCAGTGTCTCCATTTTACCAATTCTAAGGTGTTTTATGTCGGATTAAGGCCTTCCAGGGCCCTAAGCACTGAAAATATTATGGTGCCCCTCCCCCTTCCTACAAAATTTGAAACTCAAGAAATTAAATATGAAAAGTTAAAAGGTGGGACAATACCAGTGGTGCCATAATTCCAAATCAAATTACTCGTACATGAAGATCGAAATAATCATACATAATTCATTCAGTTTTATCATCAGCAATTAATATGAATTTTTTTCTGGTGCCCTAAGCACGTGCTTAGTGTGCTTAAATAATCCGGCACTGTATATACTAGTATGCTAGCTTGGGCAACCATGCCCGTTTTGGCTCTCATCGCTGATCATGGAATGTGGAAACAAAACTGAATCGATGACAACTGTGTCACAGTTCCGGTGCACATAAGATCGCATATGACAACTGTCCTCCATTTCAGTTAAAGTACGAAATATCCGTATTTCCCCCTGATGTATCTATCGCACCGATTTGACGCTAACAACCAATCACCGCAGCGAAGGTCGTAATTTCCAAACTAGCCGTTATCATTGGAAACAACATCGTCTCTTCGATGCGTGTCGAATAACTTCTAATCTTTTAAAAAGGGGGTAATCATAGTGATACTTCCCAAAATGGTAAGTTTTCGGCGGATGAACATCCTAGATGAACGAACAACAGTTTAACATGATAAGTCTTGAAAATAACATTCGACGACGTTTCAATAATTAATCATAGACCTGTATATTTATTCTTTGAGGTCATTCCTGTAACTTTGTAATAATAAAAATTACAAAAATCATTCGATTTCAATTGTCTGGACTATTCCTTGGGTTGCTGTTAGTGATTACACGTCATCTATTCATTGTAACGTTATGAAATTATTATGATGTGATAACAACAAGGGGTTGTGGGCAGTTCAAAATGGCCATTATTTACGTAAGAGTTTTTTTTTTTTTTTTTTTCTAGCATGCGATAGAAAAGACAGGACGTTCCGATTCTAGCCGTTATGGAAATGACTTCATGTTTGTGTGAATGACGTCACTTTGTAACCATTCGGGAGACAAAGCATTTTACCAGACCTATGATACTGACTTTGCCAGTTTAGGTCTGGTACCAACCACCCACCCTCCTCCCAAATCCCAAGAAAACAAAAACAAGATGCTTCCAATTCTGGGGCACTAGGCGTCGTTGCGAGTGTTGACTAAGATTACATACAATTAATAATGAAAACAAACATACCAAATCACATCTTTAAGGCAAAGAAAATTAAAATTTAAGACAAGTCATGAAGAACATTATTAGAACAATTTTAGCTGCATACAAACCCTGCGTCTTTTTGACGCCATGTACATTATGATGTCATAATTTCTCAAAACATATCCCCTTCATATTAACAAACTGTAAGAGCACGTAGTTTATGCTGAATGCAGGTACTTTCTGTTCGCGATTACTGGCAGATATAATATAGGATTTAAAATTCCATATGATAATTGGTTTAAATATATCATCGTACTGTATCTTGTTATAATTTGCAAAGATTTAGAGTTCTGTGCGCCAAATGTCATTATCACTAAATTTTAAAAAATCGTTGGGTATTTACTTGTACAGGTCCGTACACATGATTCAGATGCTCAACTGAAATTTATAAACCATGTACTGCTTACTTCCCTTTGAGTAAAACCTTGTACTGCTTGCTTCTCTTTGAGTATACTTAAATTTGAACTAACATGTTCTCAATATACTCGCCAGTTCTGTGCGAGACAAGAATAAAATCTGCTTTCAAGAGGTGTTGAATGTTTACTACGCAGCAAGTATAAACATTTACTCTCGCAGAATTTGTTGATTGTCAGATGAGGAAATAAAAATTACTGCCAGTTGTTTTCTCACTTCTTACTGTTATAATTGGGAATATTTCACCATTTTCATTAAACTACATTGAATAAATCGTGAAATGGTTATAGACATCTCAAGTATAAAAGCATAGCTGATCAGCTAGATTATAACTGTGTTGCCCAAACGATCATGATTGGAAGAAAGCTGAGAGGGTCCAACAAGATGGAGCCGGGTTGGGATTGAGATGTTTATTTATAAAATAATTGAATACTGAATCAATCTGACACCATACAATGGATTTAACAGAGAACAGTGATGCACACAGAATTCAACAACGGATATAAAACAAATGAAAGAATAGGAATCTTACTAGGTACGCTGCCTTAGAACATCAAACCAAGTGGCCTTACTCAAGAAGACTAGAAAAAGACAAAATAATATAACCATCTTTTTCACAGCAAGCACATTCACATTTCATTTTTTTGTCGTTTTGCTCATTAGTCACTCACTTACCTATAATTACTATTTAAAAACAATGAAATATCTAGGATATAATTTATGGTTACACCAATTTACTTAAGAAAAAGCAGATGGTGATAAGGCTCATCCATTTATAGGCTGATATAAATAGATGCACAGCATCATCAATCAACCTGAAGCCAACTAGTCAAAACAAAACATTTTCAAGCTTTAATTCCAGTAGAAATAGTTATAAACTTTTGTAATTTCAAAGCTTTTTGTGTATTTTGTGTTTGCCTTTGCATTTAAGAACCTGTCAGTTGACAATGGCTGCTGTCTTGAGATCTTTGGAAGTAAGGGAAACAATGGACCTCAAGCCACACTCGCATAAATGCCTGATTCACTCAGTAGTGAGACTCCTTGCATGCATCAATATCATTCTGTTGGCATGACAGAGGACATCTAACTCAAAAATCAGATATTCCATTAACTTGCTGGGGCATGATCTATTTTAAATGGAATAAAACTGGAAAAGTCATGCAGTTTTTATAATGGTATGTGAAATATGCACTGAAACCTGTCATAGAGTTCTTTGTATTTTGTGAGGGCATCTATAGGGGATTTTTCTTACAGATTCATTTACAGTTACCCATGTAAGATAGGTTGTGTCTATAGGGGTCATTTACAAAGGTGTGTGATGCTAGAAGCTGGTGATGGTACTGCAGAAAAAAGCTGCAGCAGAAGCTGATACATTTTAACTTAACAAACTTTAACTGATCTGTTGCTTTTGTTCATTACTGGGTCTTGTATAGGGTTTTCATGAAAGCTCACTGGAGTGGTCAGACATTACTGGAGTATGTTATATGCCCAGCAGTAAGACTGACGTCTGTCACTGCATTCAAGACTGTGGCATGAAGAGATTGGTCAGTATATCTTGCAGAAATGAGGGTAATTCTACATATGTCAGGCATATACATGGTGAATTGTTTCTGTCCAAATCTTGTAGTGGCGTACCATGTTTGTCCAAACTGGGAATTTTCCACAGCATTCTTACCTATGTGACACAAGAGCAATTCAGCTTTTAGATGAATGCGTATGAGGCAGCATTTCACTGACTAGACTGGGCAGTTTTGAATCTGTGCTTATGTACATTCTCTAATGTACTTGATTGTGGAATAATAAGTTTGTGTTCAGTAGATCTTGATAAGCCATCATCCAGAGTTCAACTTTTATTTCCTTTTTAGCACGGTTGTCACACACACACACAGACACACACACACAGACACACACACACACACACACACACCTGAACCTGATCACACAGTTATGTTCTGACTAGTGGAAATCTTTGTTACATTTAGCAACTAATGCAATTGCAATTAGAAGCTGCAAAATGCCATAAAACACAAATAAAAGCCATTTAAAATCGATGATGTGTTAAACACAAGGTGTTGAAAAAAACAATTATCCAGTTTAAACCTTTTCTATCTCAGTATATCCAAATATGAGAAAATGTGGATTGTGCACCATACTGAAAACAATAACACTCAAAAATCTGCTGGATCATAAAACGGTATATTGCAGACAAGACAATTACAACATCACTATGACTTAACACCTTAACAAATATCAAGTCACTCATTCTGCTTAGTACTTTATTAATGATTTTCATTATATTCTATAACATTACAATTTAAATTTAATCCTTTTATTTCTTATTACACTGATAATTTGTACCTATTTTCCTATTATGTGCTTGTATGTGCGTGCTTGTGTATCCCTCCTGCAAGAAATTTGGCTGCTTGTTTTTGTATAACATGGGAGGAAGTATCAAATGACCTGTCTCTTGGAAATATTTCAATGCAAGAAAAACATGGACATCTCCCCTGAAAAACATCACTGATGGTTTTGTTCTTTTTAAGTAGTAAAACTGCAATCATATATTTCTTAAGTGAATGTGTAAGTAAATTGGATGATTTAGTATACAAGTAACTTTTTTACCACAGGAGGAAGCAAGGGCAAGAACAAAGACATAGAGAGGCAAGAAACCAGTCTCCTCCAACAATCAATAATTTTGAGAACATGATGGTCCATTGTCTGGGAAAATATATCTAGGTAGCTATTATTAGCACCCATTACAAAAGAAAATGAATATGAAAAATTGGCAGTAAAATATTTTTGTGTCTGAACCATCTTCAGTCTAAATGAGAATGATACCTTCATGCAGTTCTGATTAATTAGATGTTGTATATATGCAGGCCAGGCGCGTGGTGTTTTTCTTGTGTGTGCGATGAATGTTTGGCACCTTTCCAAAAATTTTTTCAATAAATTATGAATAAAACGGACAGGAAATGAAAAGGCGCCTGTGTGCATCACACACTTTGCACATGCAACCAGCCCGGGTCTGTATATATGTATGATACGGTGGTACAATGATTAGAGCCTAGTGCTCCATCTTAATGCTGTGTCATGCACTCGTGTACAGATGATGTATGCAAAATAAGACAATGACTACTGGACAACACAAATCCTCGCGAAGATGTATATTAGTCATTGCTTTCAAAATTGGCTTCTTTTAAGCATTTATTTTTTAACAAGTAGAAAACTATTCTTCCGGAAGGCATCATTGTTAATGCTCTCCTCATTTGACTCCTCCTTACTTCTGACAAGATGAATGTGCGTCAGGTCTTCTCGATGTCTTAGTTGATGTTGTTGAAGGTGAGGCTTGACTGCATCACTGAAACGCTGGGGAAAAAAACAATAGATGAATGCATTTGCAAATTATATCCTTTTTTCTAAACAGTTAAATATTTTCCATCCAATATTGTTGTGGAACATAATAAAGTTTCCAAACCAGGAATTCTTTTCAAATATGATCATGACATACCTATCCAATGGAATGCCTCCTTCAGTCTAGACTAGAATGAGAAACAGCTGTCTTTTGATTGTTATAATGTATGAAAATCTATTTCAAATATACTGAATGGTTTCAAACTTACCTCAGTTAGGGATCCCTTTGAAGTGACCAACTTGTAAATCAAAATTATGGGGATCCAAATAACAGATACTGAGGCAAGCATCCAACCAATCGCAATGGCCCATGCGGGGTAATGGTATGTCATCGTCTTCCTCCTGTACTCAACCTCTGAGTAGCTTATGGCACCAAGGACAAACATACCCTGACAAAGCCACAAAAAGTTTATTTACATCAATGAAAATAACAGGTTTTTCATTTAAAAACAATAACTTGGTCCAAATTGTGTCTTGTAAACAAGATTTTGATTGTCAATAGTGATTCAGAGACTAAAATGAACATTAGGATTTGTTTTCTTAAATTTAAAAACATTTGTTCAATATACTGCACTTTATGCTGCATTTCTTTATATGAAAACTATCTAAAAATATTATGCACAATACTTTATTACATGAAATTAATAAGGTCATTTAGGTTAATATACTGATATTATTATTTTTTTCTGTAAGTGACACATAAAATAACACATCATGCTGTCACAAATTACATCATGCAAGACAAAGGCATAATGAACCAAAAATTCCAAATTTATTTAAAAGTCATTTCAGTACTGCATTTCCATCAACTAAAATTTGTATTTTTCCGTCATGTGATAATTAGAATATTACCTTTGTGCTCATTCCAATGTAATTTATAAAACTAATTGAATTATTTCAATCTTTTGCTAACAAGGGTCACAGAAGCTATAAATTTATTCAACTACTTTCAAAAATGTCTGTTTAAATGAAACTCTCTATTTATGTTCTTCTAGCCTAGATGTCAAAGCAATCTATTTATTGATTTCTATGATATGTTTTCAATATTTGTTATATGCAATAATGTTGAGTTTTTGTAAACAGCAACAGTAAAACAGAATTCCTTTAATGTTTTCTCATTTTCCCTGGACTGCATTTTCCACTAACCAGTGAATAAATCAGGCCTGAATTCCACCAACCCTTATTAAGCTGGAATTAAACTAAAGTATTGAGGCCTGTGATTTGATTGGCTAAGATTTAAGTTCAACTTAAAATTGACTAAGTAAATGTCTTGATTTACTTTAAGATATATTCTAGGGAAATAGGACTTCATTTTTAATGTTCATTTTTTCATATTAACTTGGAAGTAAATGTGATACATTGCTCTGCAGTAAAAGAAGAAACTGTGGTAATATTGCATACATGTTACTCTCCACACACAACTATCTTTTATACATCCATGTATGTGTGTGATTTGGATTTTTAACATAGCTTTAACAATTTCTCAGTCATATTGCTTTGATGTCTGCAGTGTGGCAGTTTATAGTGATGTCTGGCACTGGGGCAACATGCAGCAGACATGTAGCATCATGTCCCACCTAGTCACATTATCCTGACACCAGGCCAACCAATCCTAACACTAACCTCTTAATGCTGAGCGCCAAGCAAGGCAGCTGCCAGTACCATTTTTACAAGTGTTTGGTATGACTCAGTTGGGGTTTGAAGTCGCGACCTCCTGCATCCAAGGCAGATGCTCTAACCACTTAGGCCACGAGAGTGGTCACCTTTTATATAAATAGGGAGAGCTATAAACATAACTTCTCTCTAAGTCACATACCATGGTAAATAGTGGTGTCAGAACTGACCAGCAGAGCTTCATCCAGGGAAAAAGCCTAAATCCAAACATCATTTCAAGGTTGTCATAGAACCGATTTACCCCTGAAAAAAGGACACATTAAATGTTCAAGAATGTTGGTCTCTACTGAAAAATGTATTTTCAACCCTTCTGAAACTAAGTGACTGATGTAGAATCACAAAGTGCTTCTTGCACATTAATTTTAAATTATTAGACATGAAAATTTGACTTACAATTGACATACTTAACAGTTGTAGGCATAAATTCAAAGTTGTTTTTATTATTTTTTAATTGTACACCAAAGATACCATGCATACCACTATAGTATGGTCAAACATAGCATTATAATGACATCCAAAGATATTTTTATCTAAAATGATAAATAATCTTTTGAGAAATCAATTAAAAAATCTCTGCCCTTTCAGTTTAGTTCTTCTTGTTATATTTACATCGATTTTAAAAAGCAATTTCAACATTTTTAACATAAAATTATCATTTAAAAATCAGTATAAAGTATTATATGAGAATTATCGTTTCCATGTAAAAACGTCTACAAAAGAGTACAATATGCAATACATTTAATCATTATACATTATATTTCTTCCTTAAATTTTAAGGTATTCAAATGTTACAACTCTCTGTCTTAAAACATGACACAGAAAGAACGTGAAACCAACAATTTAAGTAAAATATACAATTTATTTCTCAACAATACAAAGTGAAAATTCAAGAGACACTTACATAAGGGTGAATTAAATCCCAAATAATCCTAATGTCCTATCACAAGTCCAAAAAAACCCAGAATGTTCTGAATGATTTCCACCAGTTTTGAATGTCCTGATATAACACAATGATGCAACCTAGAATGTCTTTTAATGAGTTCAAAATAATCCAGTGTAGTTTATTAGTTAAAAGCTGAATGAACTTTATTAATCCAAAAGTGAATGAATACTTTAGTAATTGCAATAAATATTGTAAATAAAAAATTCCTCTCAAATTATATTTAAACACAACTGTATATTCTGATCATATTTGGATTCCCTCAGACAGAGGTAAAACAGGAATGAATTATTTACCAAATCCCTTTTTTATAAACATTTTCCCTCAACTTAGATGTGAATCATTCCAATGGAAAATTCCAATCTAATTGTAAACAAGACTGGGCCTCAAATATTCCAAACTCAAATGCTATGTAAACATATTATTTACAACTTAAATACATTGCCAAAAGTAAAGCACACAATATAAATTAAATATTTGTAACACATCATTGTTCCAAATTAATTCAAAACAGCAAACAGCAAAATATATTGTTTAGCAGTTCATCGTGATGGTACATGTATAATATGATCATGAATCAATGAGGTGAATTTTTTTAGGTATGGCAGTAGGAAAGTTTTTGTTTTATGTGTGTGGAGATTTCATATTTCATGTATTGTTTTGTACCCTTTAATTTTTTGTACACAGTCCAGTTATCAAAATAATAATTATTTAAATGTATCATATTTTTTTCAAACATATCAGTTTGTATTTTTCGAGAAATCCATTAAATTATCAGACATAAAATTTCTACTAAGAAGATTTAAGTTTGCAAAAAAGATCAAAACTCATTATATTCCTATATTTTTTTTAATGTGTAAACAAACTGAATTTTTACAAAAAATAATAATAATAACCCTGCACAACAAAATCTGAAATAAAAACAAGTTTTACTCAAACTCTTACTCAAAACCAAATGTTATATTTACCTGGAAGTATCCTTAAAAATAATGATATTGCTTACATAGTTCACAGACAACACCTAAAGGTGCCTCCTGCACCTGTAAGGAACATGAACTAAAAGATCATTTTTATATTGTACTCAACCAACATACCATATAGGTAAGCTACCACCACACATTCAAAGAAGGCCACAACAAGAATGATTCGGCTGGCTGAGTAGAAGTCAAACAACTGAAATACATACATCCCTCCCTGGAGAGGGAGGAGGTGGTTTAGTCAAAATGATTAAGCCCATTTATTTAAAATACAAGCACAGCTTGTGCACTGTGAGGAAAGTGAACAAAGTAAAATCCCTGTGCGAAGATTACATTGAAAATAATCAGCGATAAAAGAGTGGAAGAAATGGCTTAAATGTTTTCTTATAAATAACTGACATGACAAATTAAAAAATGTTAGTATTACTTGAATATACCTTTTGTGAAAACTCTGAACCTTATATAAAAGGTAACATATCCATATTCAAACCTAATTACTAGTGATGTTTATTAATTATGACAATAATCCTTAATTTGAAATGAATTTGAAATCTATTTCACTGTTAAAAGAGAACAAATTACTTAAATTAATTTTCTTACAAAGGAAAAAAGAAGATAATATTTAATTTATGTGTAAGCGTGATTTGAATCAGCATTATTTGTGCTGCATATGAACAAACCTCAGACACCATCGACAGACCAATTAGGAATGAGATGGCACAGACAACACCAATTAGGACCTCCCGCCTGTATCCACGTCGAAACACATTTGGAAAAAGGTCCACTAGAGCAGTTATAAATCCTTCCACACCCATAAACTGGAAACAAGTTAGTGGAACTGTAAGTGTCAGTGAAATGCAAAAAGACAAACATCATCACTGCATAGTCAAAGCCATTACTTTGCTCAAAATATAATGTAAGCAATTTTACCTGGGAAAAAGTATCATAAATGGTCACTATTGGAAACATTTTCCTTTTACAGCCAGCACTTAGTAATCAATTTATTGGGATCATTTAATTGTGGGATAACTGTAAGAATGGCCGACATATATCGGTGGTCATAGTATCAAAAATTTAGTTCAATAGGCGTATGACCATCAATATATGTCAGCAAACCTGAAAACATCAAGCAATTATCCTCATTGTGACATATTTTGACACATCTGTCAGCAAAATATAGCTGCAAAGCAATAGTTTGTGGAAACACATGATAGTGAGAACTTTCTGATCACTATGGCATTATTGACTGTACCGATGGAAAGTTTTATGTTGAATCAATTAATATGCAAATGTGTTAATTAGTTATTAATTATAATGCAATTCATAAGCATTATTTATTTTATTCAATTAAGCATACTTTATATTGTTAATGATAATTATCAATTCTTTTTCTCAGCATTTTTAAAGAAATAGCCTGTTGTAAACTTCTATTTAAATGAGACAATTTGTACATGCATCCAAGAAAAATAAACTTTTCCATCATCTTAAAATACTTACAGTATGAGACAATATATGAAAATAAATAGAAGCACTTCAAAACAATTAAATTCATGTCAATAGGAACATGGGATGGTTTTAACAGAACAGAGGATAAAGATTTAAGAAAGTATGAACCACGTCCCAGTTTCATTAAACATCTCTATTTGTCTTCATCAAATTGATGATTTTTTTTAGATCTTTCTTATTGCCTGATTGGTAACTGTTTTTCTCACTGATCATTCTGTATGCAATGGGGATTAAACAAAAGTCATAGAGTTTTCAATTGTCAATAAAGGAATCATAGCTTATCTCTGATGAAACTTTTAAGAAAACATAGTCTGAAGAAGTGTTTTAACTCTTTTTCAAGATTATAAAGCCTTACCTGTCTTAAATTTGAAAACAAAAAACAAAAAAGTTATTTTTTTCATCCTTTACACTATCTCTACTAGTGAAAAAAAGTATCAATGTATCACAAGCAATATAAACCTCAATTTGAAGCGAAATATTGAGAATTCGACCAAAACATTTGATTAGCAAAATCTGTGCCATGATTAGTGTTGGAAGATTTACCTGTGTAAATGCACATTGAGGAATAACAAATCCTTAAACTGATATTTTTTCATTCCTTTTTCAGTCTTTGATTGTATTTGGTGGAAATACCATGCAATGCATTTGAGTATTCCATGGATCAGAGAAACAGAAAACATGTCTAATTGTGAACATCCTACTTCAAGTAAAATAAAACTGTATACTAATGCATACATATATAGAATATTGATCAACTATTTTTAGCACAGGTACCAAAGAGTATAAATTATTTTCTCTCTACCAACCTGACTGTCAAGACCCAACAAAATGATCATAAGGAAAAAGAGGCCGGACCACAAAGGACTGAGAGGCATCTGGGCCACAGCTTCTGGGTAAGCTATAAAAGCTAGGCCTGGACCTGTTATAAAAATTGAAAAATGGAAAATTTGTAACTAGTTTAGGAGTGAATATTTGTTAGGACCTATTCTTGTTAGTGTTGAGTAAGTATACAGGCTATAATGTATAGAAAGCAAAATTCTACTTACACTGATAGTATTGGTGAAACTCAATTCGGTTTTGGACTTTTTTAAGCTCCAGGAATTCAGCATTTTGAGTCTCTCCTATGTGATATGTGATGTATGAAACTGGTGACTTTTTTAAACTTGATTTCTGGAGGAGAGGGAAGCCTGAGCATTTCTGTTATGTCCTTTGTGAGTAATCATAATCTATACTATGGGGTATTTATTTCAGTCTCTTACCTATGGAGTATTCGCTCCAGCCAATACATTATTGAATGAGATATTTAGTTCAATACATGATAAGGCTATACTTCACACCTAAATATGACACACCAAAGGATTAAACTGTGTTAACACCTATATGTCACACACCAAAGGATTCAACCATGCTCAACACCAATATAAGGCACACCAAAGGATTAAACTGTGCTCAAGTCCAATATGAGGCACTTCAAAAGATTAAATTGCCCAAAACCTATGTGAGGCATATCAGTGGATTCAATTGTGCTCAACACCTATATGAGGCACATCAAAGGATTCAACTGTGCTCAACACCTATATGAGGTACATTAAAGGATTAAACTGTACGCAACACCTATATGAGGCACATCAAAGGATTCAAATGTGCCCAACACCTATATGAGACACATCAAAGGATTAAACTGTGCCCAACAATTATATGAGGCACATCAATGGATTAAACTGCTCCACACCTATATGAGGCTACGGATAATCTTGATTCTAGTCAGAAACTTGCTGACAACATTACAACAGTACGCTCTGATTTAGAAGCCTTGCTATTCATGATTGGTACAGACCCACATCATAATGACATTTTTACACCATGCAGTGTCAACCTTAACAAGAACTAATTTCAGACAAATGTGTTGTACTAATTTTAAAAGTTTTAAATTTGGTTTTCTGAAGATTTTGCAGTTGTGATCAATACTTGTCATAATGAATTCAAGTCTTTGGTAATTTGGGAGAAAAGCTGAATTTGTAATTATCAGTTAGAGCATATGGCATCAGAGAAGTATATTCTTCTTGAATTATACTGGATTCTTTTTGGTTTGGCTAAATTGTGGCAGGGAACTTGTGCTTTTTTAGACCTTTGTAGAAAAATATTAATCTATATTTTGGTCTACATTGTTTTTGGTTTCCAAGACCACTTATTTAATATCTGAGGATCCAAGTCAGGTCCAACCTGAAAACAACACATACCCCAATCTGCCATAGCATATTGTGGCAGCAGATCTAAGACTATCATGTTTGTTCTACTTATTACTTCCAACAAAAGTGTATAGATCCAGATCGGCTGGTACTTTATGCAATGGCAGATCTGAGTATATACAGATGCAGTTGACAACAGACTTATAAGCGAGTACGTATGGCATTTCTTCAAATACTTGTTCTGATTGAGTCATCAATGAAACTGATTTTAAGCTAGCAACTTTAATGTATGTGGTCAGGCATAATTCCCATTTTAGCCGACCTAATGCTATGGTGACTAAGGCTGAAAAATTAATAAAAGAGTCTAACCGGATTCAGCCACCTCAGCAACAGACACTCCCTGTCTGCGGGCCATGTAGCCAAGGACAGAAAAGATCACTGTACCAGCTAGCAAACTGGTAAAACTATTCACAACAGCAAATAGTAATGAATCTCTGAAATGGACAAAGTTACTGTATTTAGCATTAACAAGAATAAAATTTGGTATGTTATAAATAGGGGTGAAGGGAGACACAAATGTAAAAGATATACTTTTCTGTGTTATGTGTCTCAAAATGGGATGAAATAATTGTAAACAATGCCTAAATTTACACAAAATATATAAATAGCATGGTTTTTCCAAAGTATGTCAATAAATATACATGGTCTGTGTTATGTGTCTCAAAATATATAATCTTAATTACCGGCATCCTGAGAAAACCAGTTACCTGTAGCAGTTGTGATTAAAGCGATTGTAACTTCCAAGGGCAGTGAGAGTTCCCAGAGAGATTGAATAGGAAAAGAATATCTGGGTAGCTGCATCAACCCACACCTGTAAAGATTATCAACAATTAAAACGTAGTCCTAAGACGCACAGATTTTATAAATGATATAAACTTTTTCATTACAGTGCCCATGGAAAAGAAGTTTAAATGCTTCAACAACAATTTAGCTAATTTGAAACTAGTGAATATTCAGTAGATAGTCCTTCTTGAGACATCAAAGATTGCAGCAACCCTTGAGAGCATCTTCATTGGTTACTTGCTAAGTATTTGTATGAATATACCACTTAAATCACATATTACCTTAGACTTCTTATACCATTAAAATGACTTTGATCAGAAATTTAGTTTACCAACAGTTGCAATTTCAGACTTAAAAGGTTGATTAGAATATAACAGTTATAATTCTTTTCTAAATTCAAAATTTTCTCCCACAACTGACTGTCCAGCTAAACCGTAACTTTGATGCCTAGACGTACTACTGTACGTTTCCTTAATCGTTTCTCAGCTGCAAGGAAATATCTGGAAAATAGTTTCAAAATACAAGACTCTATATATGTTTGAAAGACACAAACCACTCACATGTAAACTCAACAAGTAAAACTTTCACAAGAATCCCCATCAAACGTAGGGTTATATCATCTGTAATGTATCTCCATTAAAAGGAAGGTTAAATATTGCTGGTTGTGTCTCTGCATTGTAATATACACCAAATATTTCCTTTTTAATAGATAGATAGATAGATAGATTGATAGATAGATAGATGTTCTCTTAAACTGATAGATATCGAAATCAACCAATCAGCCTGTTTATTATGCATGCGCTACCTGTGAGTCTAAGACTTTCGACCAATCAGGAAGAAGATAATATTTAAGTCCATCAACAGCGCCATCAAGGGTAACACCTCGTACGAGAAGAATGAATATAAGGATGTATGGACTGGTTGCTGTAAAGTACACAACCTAAAAAAGTGGACATTAAAAACAAAGACATTGTCCAAAAATAAAATGCAAAAGAAATCATGCTTTTCATTCATAGACATTACATATTTTGTCCCTGATACAATTATCAATTAGTTTTAGAAAATTTTATACACTCAATGTCTAATAAAATTATACAAGAATGATTGATGATTAATTATAATTTGGTTTTACAATTTAAACATACAATTTTAAAGCTCTATTTCCTCAAAGATATACTTTCCATCAAAGATTTCTAAAAACAGTCTCAACTAATTATGACTCTTCTTTTGATATGTTTTGTAAAAACTCTGCAAAATATCGATCACAAAGTTTAAATTTGACAGGAAATTGCTACAAATGTAAAACCAATGAAACTGTTAAACCTGTTATTCTAAATATGATGAAAAGATGGCTGAACGCTATGTAAAGGTAATTACAGGTAAAAATAGAGATGAGCGAAAATTTTGAGGCTTTTTATATGGGTGTCTCCTCCAACAGAAGAAATCTTTATTCTGCATTTGCCACAACTAATAAACATAAAGAACATGTCCAAACTGTGGAAAACAATAAAATGAAATTTTGTTACTATAGTAAATACAATTACTCATAAATGATGTTTTGAACTTCCCTCAAGCGAATACAACGATACCAGACAATTTGTACAAATTTTTTATTATATATTTAGATCTAGATTTTCCCACATCAGCATCCATAATTTTGAATTAAGTATAAATTATGGTTTAGCCATGATAATTATCTTATCTAAGTAAATTTGCACAACTTGTGAAACAAGTGGTTTTGTGTCCATTTTCGAAACAGAATCCTCGATGGATGAACCCCAAAACAGAGATATCAACAAACATATAGAAGTACCTTTCCGGACGATTTTATACCCTTCCATGTACAGAAATACACAATGATCCAGGCCAGTAAAAGACAGAGGGCAAGGTCCCATTTAACTGTTCCCGGTTGGCCTACATCGGTGGAAAGTTGCAGGACTTTGCGCCTGAAGAAATTTGATGCTATACAAAAGTGAAGTCACATTTACACTTACTTAAATGTGAATCACACTCAGACTTACTTAAAAGTGAATCACACTTAGTTAATTTAAAGTGAATCACACTTGCACTTACTTATAAGTGAATAACACTTACAATTCCTTAAAAGTGAAAGCACACTTAGTTACTTAAAAGTGAATCACACTTCAACTATTTAAAAGAAAAATCACACTTACACTTACTTAGAAGCAAATCACACTTTGTTATTTAAAAGTGAATCACTTACTTAAAGTGAATAACATTTACATTTACCTAAATGTGAAAGCACACTTAAACTTTACTTAAAAGTGAATCACACTTTTTGCTATTTAAAAGTGAAATCACACTTACACTTACTTAAAAATGAATCACACTTAGTTATTAAAAAGTGAAATCACAGTTACACTTACTTAAAAGTTAAGTCAAACTTAAATTTTCATTACAAAATATTTTCCTTTATTACGTTATTTAAGTAGCGAAGGAATTACAAAATATGCATATTTAGTCAAATGGAAGGAAACATGCACAGTCAAATATGTTACACATGTTTAAAGGTGTGGGTGTGAATTTTATAATAATATGAAAGATTCTATCTTGTGATGTTTAATCCCTAAAAATGGAACATCTACCTAGCTACTTAGTAACAAAAGTAAAACTATTACGGTGTCGAAGCAAATTTCAGAAAGTTATGGATTTAATCTGATAAAGAAATTAAAAGGATTATAACATTTTTATAAACCGTCATGTTAATAATGTTCCTTTATTTCTTACTTATTATTATTATTATTATTATTATTATTATTACTATTATTATTATTATTATTGAGACATCGATGTTTCCACTTGACGCTTATCTTGTTGTTTTAAAACAATTATGTACCTTAGGAGGATAAATATTCAGAATTAATTTTCCAAAAATTATAAGAGTCATATTTTTGAAATAAAAGTCACGCGTTCAATGAAACTATTTCTTATTAAAGGTATTCCGTAAATGAAAAACAAGTTGCTGGAAGTTGAAGAAAAGAATAAGACGATGAAATATTCCACATACAAAGCGATTTAATCAAGTGACCTAAATTATTAATAAATATGTCAATGTCAACAATTCTTTTTCAATATATATATATATATATATATATATATATATATATATATATATATATATATATATATATTGTTACGTGTAGGCTCGTACAAATGTAACAAAAGAAAAGTGCGAAGTCAACAAGCTTTGTAAATTTTATCAAAATAATTTATTTCCCTAGAAAACAATGTAAAAATTGGAAATAGGACCTACGGTTTGTGAATATAATCCAAAATTTAATCCTAAGATTGAAAAATACAAGTCCTATCACTAAACAGTTCTAATTGAATCCGAGTTCGAATCTCGATGAAATTCCAGTATGGAGGCGATGACGTCAGATGATGTCTGTACTGATGGTAACAGATCCTCGTTGAATCACAGTTTATAATGTTTCCGTTAAACTCCAGAATAAATTTCCACTGAATTTCTTTCTCCCAGAACTTTTTATAAAAAGTACACTTGTTTAGTCTTCTAGAGAATAAATTATTAAATTCCAAAAAATAGATGAACTTCAAAACAATTTGGCAACAACAATAGAAACACCTTGTTCCCTCAAGGTGTAAGAATACGACTTCCGAAATTTTACTGAGATATCAGTAATAAATCCAAATGAAACGTCATTTCAATCCCGCGTGATGGGTCACGTGATCTCTTAACATTGAACAGCGCAATAAAAGAAAATGACAGTTATCACATAGCTAGAATA